>WBNM01002478.1:242045-260888 GCA_013399055.1 Ramphastos sulfuratus
CCCCCCCCCCCCCCCCCAGCTATCTTGTTGTCTTATTTCTATCACAGCTTCTTAAGTAATAGAGAGCAGATGATTCTTAAGCTGCCTGCTTCTGCCTGCTAATGACCTCAGCTGAGGTTGTTTGGAGAAACGACATTCCAGGAGAGTCTTGGATCTTCTTTCTTGAAAGCTCTCATTGATTTTAGTGTTTGTGCCACTGTAATAAAAATAGCAGCTAAAGGCAAGGCTAAAGCGAGTCAGAGAAGAGGCTATTCATGTTACTCTTAGCTTACCCGTCCTAGTGAAACAGATGTGTGCTTATTTAGGGAGGCAGCTAGAGAGGCGCTCTTCAATTACATCAGCCCTTCTTACAAAGAAAACAAGTGTATCACCTAACCCCTGGTAAGCTGCTAGTTTCTCTTCTTAACAGCTTTCTTAGATTTAGACTGCAGTAGCCTCTCTCTCAAATACCCTCTGTGATTTGCTTTGGGGTAGGAATGAAGTGCTGGGAGTGGAGTAAGTCCCTCCTATGGGAAAACAAGCCTCTGACTACAGTGGTGTAGCTGGAGCACGTGAAGCATTAATTCAACATTTTAACAAACATTACATTTAAAACCCAAAAAGAAATACGCTCATCTGCTATTGAGCAGGAGATCAAAGCAGATCTTTTGCTGTTGGTTTGTTTGTGGCTTTGTTGTTTTTTTTTTTTTTTTTATTTTTTTCTAAAACTGTTTCATTTTACTCTGTTCATAATGTCTGATACTGTTTTGCTTGCTCAATCTCCTCTCTCAGTGGAAAATATTCAACAGTCTAATCTACCATAAATATGAATACTCCCTTGAGACCCGTCGATGCTCGTGCACAGCAACAGTGTTTTAAAGTTTGATCTATACTTTTTTGGTCATGTTGAAAACTACTGGCTCATCTGATTTATGTCCCAATAGCTATTAGTGTAAATGTACATGGCTGGGGTTTGGGTTCTTTTTATTTTATTTTGGGTCAATTTGTTACACACAAGAGAAAATGATCCAGAGTCCCCCTGTAGGAAAGATCGCTCATGACTTTTTAAATGGCTTTCTACACATTTATTAATTTCTAATACAAATAAGATAAGCTAGAGTTTGTTTCTAAATGGTATCCTTCATGTCATTGATTTTCTAACATAAACTAGAAAATATTGGGACTGTACCGCTCTCATTGCCTAATGTGAGTTTGCCGTGTTCATTAATGGCATAGCAGACTGTCATCATTGAGAAATTGTGGCAGTAGATGACAATTACCTAAAGAAAAGACTGAAATTATCTGAAATAATGTTAAGGAGTAAGTATGATGTCTGGCATGTTCCAGTGTCTTTGATGGGAGATGACTTTCTAAATGCCTTCAGTTTCCAAGGGAATTTGATGAAGGTAAAAATATTTGGTTTCTGAGGGGAATCCTCTGATTAATTTGATAGTATTTTTTGAATTGAAAGCTGAGAATTTCAAAATGTCCTAGCAAGCAGAGGCAGCTTAGTCTAGAAGTCTATGGAGCAGTTCATAAGATGTCACACTTACTTATATAACCCCTGACCAAGCCTTGCTTAATCATTTAGCAAACGTTAATTAGTTTCTTGAGGAGGAGGTAATCGTGGGAAGTGTCAGAAAATCCTGCCCTGCCAAACCAGTCCTGCACTAATTTATGGAAGAATTGTCTTGGATTTCAGCTCTGGATTTCAGCCGCTGTCAAGCTGTCCCTTCTTCCTTTGCTTTTCTGTATGACTCCTGGCAGTAGCTTGACTGAAAAATGAGGTGTTGAGAATTACCGGTATATAGTGCTGTTGTTTTCTTTAACTTCTCAGGTGTCAGTCCGCAAGTTCCTTTCTGTTGCTTTTTGTGTTTGCAGTTGGAAGGTAAATGCAGGACTGCAAAGGATTTAGGGCCATTATGCCAGTCTGTGCTCTCAAGGCATTCTGCTTTTTCTCTGAGAGGAAATTTTTTCCTCCAGTTGTTGAGGTAGCCCCTAAGGAAGAGCAGGACCTGCATGAAAACAGGCTTCTGAAGTTCTGTAGTAGAGATCACTTGCAGACACAAGACATAGGCATGTGTTTGCAGCTGTTTCATTTAGCCTGCTGCAGCCTGTGAGGCTTCACTGGTGTGTTGATGTCTGTCTGAATCTCTGATTTCCAGAGAGCAATAGCTCTTCTGGGTGTCTCAGTCCATGGGGACCAAGAGAGGGGGAACTTTCCTCCATGTCAGGAAGATTTTATGTGTTGATCATCAGACTTAATACACAAGAGCTACTGAAAACACCTGTAATTTTTTTTTATGCCATAAAGTTTTACTATTGCAGTAGGGTTAGCCTTTAAGTATTCAAGCATGCTAAGAATGCTAGAATACAAAAAAATCTCCCTGTTTTAATTACTGCATAAAAGGCTTTCCATTCTCAAGACACCACTCTGAATTCCTGTCTGCTAGAGGACTCCTTGTAAGGATTTGTTAAAATGCAAGGGTTTCCAGCTGAAATTTGGTACTCTCCTGTAAGACATCAGCTTTCTACAGCTTTAATGGTTGTCCCCAGCATGTAAGCCCTTCCAGACCTTAGCTTGTACTGGTTCTTACTGGGATTATGTGACCTCAAAATGTGATGATGCTCAAGTGACAGAGAATGGAGCCATGCTTCAGTAGCTAGGCTTAGCTTAAGTTTTTCGACACACCAGTGATGGTCCCACAAAGGGGAGATGGTAGCATGAGGATGAAGTCATGGTCATGGTGGTGGGGCAGGACTATGGGCCAGGTTCAGCAGGAGCAAAGTAGCAGAAGCTGTAAGTGAGAGAAAGGGTAAGACCACAGCAGCAGACATTGGGCATATCCTCAGATTGTTTTCATCACTACTTGGATTGTAAAAACAGTAAATTCTTGACACATTTGACAAAAAATGCTTCTCGTTTGGCTATTATACAGGAACATCTGTGCAGGAGACTATTGCCTGTATTCTGCTAATTTTCTGAATAACATGAAGACTTTGCTGAGAACCCAAATTATTCAGGGTTGCTAAAACAGATAGGCTTTACAAAGGAAAGCAAACCTTCAGGGAAGTGTGAGGAGGCCAGGTTGGTTGTTCTGAACTGGCTGCTGACTTGCATTTTAACAACATAAATTTGGGATCAAATGTTTTTGGCCAGTGTCACGTGGAAGAGCTTTGTATTACTTGGAGAACTTGGCTTTAGTTTGTAGAGCTTTCAGGAAGTTTTCCTTGGAAAAAAAATCTGTTGTTATGAGTAAGCTTCATTACGAGTCAGCAGGACCCAAGAATTAAGACAATTGCTGCAGTCTTGGCACTTGCATTTCTTTTCCCCATCCCTGAGGAGCTCAGCCCCAGAGGGGTGGGATGCTGTGTGCAGACTTAACCAGCATAGCTACACAAGGGCATCTTCTCTTGCAGCTCCCAGTGTACTTGGATCCTGCCATGCAAGTGCTGGACAAGTGTCTACAGTTGTGTTTTGCTGGACTCTCACACAAAAGTGTTCCAGGGACAGGGTGTTCAAAACTCACTTCCTATGCATGCTAGTGGCTGCTACCCAGACGTCAGGTGAGGTTAATAGCTAAACAAGCTTCACTATTCACTGCAGCAGCAATCTCATCTCTAGGAACTTCAGAAGCACTTTTCTTTACCCTTACACTAACATTAACCTCCTGAGGCTGGAGATTTTTGAGTAGCATTTACTGTCTCTTCTGTTCCTCTGAGGATGATTTTCAGATAGAATCATAGAATGTTAGGGGCTGAAAGGGACCTCTAGAGATCATCTAGTCCAGTCCCCCTGCCGAAGCAGAATCAGCTAGGGCAGGCTGCACAGGAACGCATCCAGATGGGTTGTGATTTGATGAAACAAATAATGAAATAAATAATAATGAAATAAAGTTCTCCTGGAATGAGAGCAAAATTTAGGGATAGGTGTACCTGTGTGGGACACTCAGCTATATTAGAACATATATATAGGGGTACAGTGTCTTTCTTTACTAAGATAACTTGAATAACATAACATACCATTACAATTCAAGATAATTCATTGCCCCACAAGGGGCAATGGTTTTAAACTAGGGAAAGTTATATTTATATTGGACATCAGGAAGAAGTTCTTTACTATGATGGTGGTGGAACACTGGAACTTGTTGCTCAGGGAGGTTGTAGAGGCCCCATCCCTTGAGACATTCAAGGTCACACTCGATGGGGCTCTGAGCAGACTGATCTAGTTTGGAATGTCCTTGCTTGCTCCAGGGGGGATTGGACAAGATGACCTTTAAAGGTCTCTTCCAACCCAGACTGTTCTATGTTTCTATGAAAAATAATAAAGCAGAATCAGAGTTCATGAAAGATTCAGAATCTGTAACCACAAACAGTGGCCTCACATTTGTTCACGAAAACAGTATTGAATAATGAAAGTTAAGAAAGTCCACTAGTATGTGTTTCCTTGACCGCAAGATAAAAGCAGGCAAGAAAATTGCTCTTAGTACAATTTATGCCTTCTGTGTGAATTATCCATGTGTCTGATGCCACATGCCTTAAAAAAGATGTTCTCTCCTCTTGTTTTCAGGTGATGATAGCTGAGGATGCCGGCACCCTGGCAAGTATGCTGTGCTAAAAAATCCAGAACTGAGCATGGACAAGCTGAAATGGACAATATGGCAGAGACAAGTGGGAAAATGCAGATGAAGAAAGAAATCACATTATTAAATGGAGTTTCTTTAATTGTAGGGAACATGATTGGCTCTGGGATATTCGTGTCACCCAGAGGTGTTCTGATGTACAGTGCTTCCTATGGACTGTCTCTAGTCATCTGGGCACTTGGTGGGATGTTTTCACTCTTCGGAGCTTTGTGTTACGCCGAGTTGGGCACATCCATCATTAAATCTGGAGCCAGTTATGCCTATATCCTGGAAGCATTTGGTGCCTTTGTGGCCTTCATCAGACTCTGGTCATCCTTGCTAATTATTGAACCAACAACCCAGGCAGTGATTGCAATCACTTTTGCTAACTACATTGTTCAACCAATTTTTCCTCACTGTGAGCCACCATACGATGCAGTCCGGTTGATCGCTGCTGCTTGTATATGTAAGTAAAGTCATGATTCCTAGAAGAAAATAACTGTAATTGTAGGTGCCAAGAGAGAGTTTTTGATTTCTTCACCTTCTGTGAAAGTAATTATTGCCTTTCTAAAACATGTTCTTAGGAGCATGCAGGAAATAATCTTTTATTCAGATGGATTTGATTTGGGGCTAGGATTATTAGAGGGCAGAGGAGAATTGCAACCATTTGATCCAATATTGTATCCCCTCTGGTAGCCTATCTATATTACCTGGCTCAAGAAGTTATCCTCAGTGAACTCCAAGAGCCTCCTGGATTGCCTGTAGCTCACTGGGCTACTATTCTAGCAGATAGTGATTGCTGTCTCCTGGCCCATGAGAACCTGTGTGAAGCCTCCTGTAGCTGGAGTAAGAAAGCTTTGTCAGTAGACTTCCTTTGATCTGGCAGCCTGTAGCAGACACCAAACACAAGGCTCCCTTTGTTGCCTCGATTTCTTACCCCTAAGATTTTGGCCATTCTTTGGGGACAGCATTTCACACACTTCACAGTATCACCAAGGGTGGAAGAGACCTCAAAGATCAAGTCCAACCCGTTACCACAGACCTCAAGACTAGACCATGGCACCAAGTGCCACGTCCAAACGTGCCCTGAACACCTCCAGGGACGGTGACTCCACCACCTCCCTGGGCAGCCCATTCCAGTGGGGAATGACTCTCTCAGTGAAGAACTTTCTTCTCACCTCGAGCCTAAACTTCCCCTGGCACAGCTTGAGACTGTGTCCTCTTGTTCTGGTGCTGGTTGCCTGAGAGAAGAAAGCAACCTCCTGCTGGCCACAACCACCCTTCAGGTAGTTGTAGACAGCAATAAGGTCTCCCCTGAGCCTCCTCTTCACCAGGCTAAACAATCCCAGCTGCCTCAGCCTCTCTTCATAGGGCTTGTGCTCGATGTAGAGGGCAACCCCTCTGCTCCTCCCTCTCTCCTTTACCAGAACAAGATTTACAGAAGTAATTATTTGCAGATGTTTAAAATTCTATTCAAACCTGAAGTTAACAGAAGGAATCATTATATATCCTACTGGGCTTTTTAATACTGGACTGAACGCAGAATTTCGTCCCCTGTGCACAATGTTGGTATATTAACAGGAAACAGGGGGCAGATTGGGTCCTGCTTCTGTTAATAGGTCTGTCATTACCTTGACAGCTGACAGGACACTGTCAAATATGCAGAGTCAGTCCTGATAATGAAGGCAAGAAATTCTTTGGGCATCTGTAGTTGGATGTTAATTTCACTACTATATGGAAAGGTTTCTAAATGTTTTTCATTCTATGTGTTACAAAATGCTTTTTATTATTTTCAAAACTGAAGTGTAGACTGACTATAGGCAGGTCAAAGAAACAGAAGCAAATAACAATGCTAGAGAAGAAACAGCCCATTCTGATCCATGCTTGAGGTGCTCTGCCACTATGCTGCATTTATCCTGCTCTCTTCTCCAGCACCTGGGCTTCCTACCTGGTACCAGTGCATATCCTTACCTTCCCTCACCTACCTCTTTTCAGTTCTGGAGATGCAAGAGAGCGAAGTTGCCCATGATGCCACGTGCATGTGCAAGTGTGAGAGGAGGTGGGCATGTGGCTCAGCCCCTGGCTGGAGCTACTGCTTGCCGAGCAGTGCTCATCACAGCACTTTATCCAGTCCTCAAGGTTTCACTTCTTGTGACAAAACTGAATACAAATAATGCAGCAGAACCATAGAACACATCTGTTTGGAAGAGATCTCAAAGATCATCCAGTCCACCAACCCTCAACCCAACACTAAACCATGTCCCTAAACACCAGCTCCACATGCCACTTGAACACCTCCAGGGATGGTGACTCCACCACTGCTCTGGGCAGACTGAGAACCCTTTCAGTGAAGAAATATTTCCTAATATCCAGTCTGAACCTCCCCTGGTGCAGCTTGTAACCATTTCCTCTTGTCCTGTTGCTTGTCATAAAGAAGAGTCTGGCCCCCTCCTCACTCCAACCTCCTTTCAGGTAGTTGTAAAGAGCAATGAGTTCTCCACTCAACCTCCTTTTCTCCAGACTGAACAACCTCAGCTCCCTCAGATGCTCCTCATAGGCCATGTGCTTCAGGCCCTTCACAAGCCTTGCTGCCTTTCTCTGGAAAGGCTCCAGCACCTCAGTGTCCTCACTATAGTAAGGGTCCTAGAGCTGAACACAATACTCAAGGTATGGCCTCACCAGTGCTGAGTACAGGGGGAGGATCACCTCCCTGTTCCTGTTGGCTGCAGTGTTTCTAACACAAGCCAGGATGCTACTGGCTTTCTTGGACACCTGAGCACATTGCTGACTCATATTCAGTGGACTATCAAACAGTAACCCCCAGGAGGGTGGAAAGGACAGCAAGCTGATCCCAACCACTCTCTGCAAACAAATTATTTTGTCATTTCTATGAGATTCTGTCAAAACAGGCCTGAGGAAACTCTGTTAGTAAGTACTTATGTAATCTTCAGACTCAGGGTCAAAGCATGAATGGCATAGCCTCTAAGCCAGGGGCCCAGAGTAACAGCATGCTGGCCTGGCTTAGTTCAGTTTCTTCTGAACAGCATCCAAACAATTTGGTACAGAAGCTGTCCTTACTCTGTATGTAGATTAGAGCTCAAATCATCATGGAGAACTTGCTGGAAAACTTCAATTCAAATAAAGGATACAAAGAAATCTCACCTTCTGAATGTGAGCAACACTGCTGACCTTAATAACATTTAATGGTTATTTAAATGGGCTGGGAGTTTTTCTCAAAGTTCAAAAGCTGATGTGTTTTGTCTTACTGTAACGAAAACAATCTCCTTCAGAAACCATTTTAATAAGTCTAGGTGGTCCTGAACAAGTGAAATTTGATTCTATTTTGTTCTTTGAAAAAGGGCTGGTATCTGGAAGGGTGGATTTGAAATACACTTTGAGTGGTGTACATCATCCGGTGCTCCTCTCATGCATGTTCTTTTTTCTCTGCAGGTTCCTTAACGTTTATTAATTGTGTTGATGTGAAGTGGGGGACCCGTGTGCAAGATGTTTTCACATATGCAAAACTTATGGCTCTGATCCTGGTGATAGCTGTTGGCCTTTACAAAATTGGTAAAGGTAAGAATAACTTTCACTTAAATTCTTAAAAATAAACTATACATCAGTTTCAAAATCTCAGGAAGATCAGAGTCCTTAAGACTTACATATAAAGTGGTGTTTACTGTGCTGTAGGAAGATCACAGGAATTGTATGGGCTGTTAAGCAAGCAGAAATTACCAGAAATTACTTGTCCTTTGCATCACTTCTTGCACCCTGCTCCCCGTGCTTGCCTGTAGCAGAGCTGCTGCAGTGCCCTGCAAGGGGAGGAACTTGTCTTTTCCTTCCCTGGTGAGAGGTCATCTTTGTTACTAGAAATAGAGGTGAAGACTAATTGTGTGGTCTTTTGAGGCACTGCGGTGCCATACAGCATCACAGGACAGATGAGCCACTCTGTATCAGCACTAACTGGACCGGACTAAATAACACGAAAAGCTGGAGAGTAGTTTGCTCTGGTGCTACTTCTGCAGTAGATTCGATTTTATTTATTTGGGTCTCTGGCACAGTGAACTCTTCCAACTCTAGCTCTGTTGCTTAGTTACTAAGGTTTCTTTATTTTCCTTTCCTACAAAATTAGTGAATAGCTATTGCATCATTATTCAGTTAAAATAAAGATGTTTTTCTCCTCTTCAGGTTAGGAATTGTTGTTGTCTTCTGCTGAAGCTAGCTTATAAAACTTACTGAACATGCTGGCTTTTCCATGTTTACTGGCCCTCTTTCCTTGGCTGCATTTCTCATGCATCAGCTGTTACACTGCAAAGCTACACCCGGCTTTAAGAGAGCTTTCTGGTTAAGCCATTATCTGTACATGTCAGTTGTCACTGGTTTGTTCAAGTCTGAAGAAACCTAAATGAAAGAACCCAGTCCTAAAGGCAGGAAGACACAAAGAAAAGGCATTGCTTAAAGGCCTAAGTTACATGAAAGAGATTCTCCTCATAAAGCTGCTGCAGGTTTACAAAGACGTGAGTCTGTGATGTCACCCCTATAGCAGCTTTGCCTTGTCCCCTTTGTCATAAATTCACCTGTGCTTTCAAACTGACTCCTTCCAACCTCCCAGCCTCCGTGCCGGTGTGCGGCTGCCACGATGCAGTTTGGCCCAGGAGCCATTCCCTCTGCTTCTGTATCCACATAACCCACGCTGAGTCCTTTGCTTTGCACTGTGAGGCCAGGGATGGTGAAGGCAGAATGGAAACATTATTGTGAGGAACACAAAGTGCTGAGGGCTTTTAGTGGCAGCAGAGGTCTAGTCTGTGCTTTGTTTAAGCAGAATCAAGCACTTAGATACAGAAAGGGCTGGGACGAAGAATGTTGTGGACTTTCGGAGGAAACTGTGATTGGGTTCATGGACTCTTGTAGACTCAGCAGCTGCTTCAATGAAAAGAGCAGTTGTGATGTATGCTTTAGCCCTGCCATGTTCCTTCTGACATGCTCAGAGATGCCTCTTGTTTCAAAATGCTGATTTTGAGTATGAGCTGTCTTTAGTCAAAAAAAAAAAAAAAAAAAAAGCTTTTCTTAAGCCTTTCCCAGAATGACAGAATGGTAGGGGTTGGAAGTGACCTCTGGAGACCATTGAGTCCAACCCTTGCCAAGGCAGGTTCGCCAAAAGGAGGTCACACATGAACAAGTCCAGGTGGGTTTGGAATGTCTCCAGAGAAGGAGACTCCACCACCTCTCTGGGCAGCCTGCTCCAGTGCTCCACCACTCTCAACATGAAGTTTCTCCTCATGTTGAGATGGAACTTTTCTTATGTTCATGTTTGTGCTTTTCTTCCAGTCATTTTCTTCCCCAAAGTGCATGCAGCTCTTGTAGCTGCTACTCTTCAAAGACTGAACTGCTTTTGAGGTATCTGTGAACTCCTCAGTTTAACCACTTTCCAATGAAGTGGTCTCATTTTACAACAACAACCTTACTTCCCTAACAGAGGTTTCAGCATGTTTCTGCCTTCCATAATACTGAACCCACTTCCATTTATGTTTGATGGTTGACTTTCCTTCTGCAGACTCTGTAAGGCTTTCCTTCCCTTTTCCAAAGTCTCACTGAAGGCTTGTGCTGTTTAATGACATTTTGTCTATTTTGCCGCATTCTGCAGAGTGTCATCCCAACCAATTGAGCTAAACTAGAGGAGAATTTTGGATGGAAAGATTTTTCAAATCTCCTCTTCTTGTCTCATGGGGCAGACCATGCTTCCGAGTTCCCCCTCCAGTGGCCACTAATTGACCTGGTGAAAGTGAAAGCACAAATATGAGGAAGAAATAGGAGACAGATTCAGGAACTGAAAAGGGGTTTCCCAAGTGCCTTGGCCTGGCTGACAGATCACAGCATGACCACAGTATGGCTCCACCTCTCAGTGAGCTAGACAGTGATGCCAGGATAGGGTCCTGTGGATTCTGGTAGAATGACACAGTCACATCCAAATAACAAACATGGAAAAATATCTTCTGCTAGCTCCCTGTACAAGTGTAGCTTTCTGAACAGCTGACTGAAACTTTCTTAATTGTCACATCAAACCAGAAAGCTATGCACCTTTAGAGGTAGGAATGAAGCCTGGATGCAGTGGGGTTTTATTTCCTTTTGGTTAGCTGAGACTTTTAGTGTAGTATCCTTCTACATCATATCCTTGAAACGTAACAGGCAATTGGTACCTACTGTTTATACAGGAGAAACAGACAACTTGAGAGCTCCCTTCCAGGGCTCAGCAACAGACCCAGGAATGATTGCACTGGCACTTTATTCTGCCCTCTTCTCCTACTCGGGATGGGACACACTCAACTACGTGACAGAGGAAATGCAGAATCCTCAGAGGTAAAGATGTGAGCTTCCTTCGAATCACTGAAGTGTCCTGGTAAGACAGGTGATGGTAAGACAAGCCACTCTGTTTCTGATTGGAAAATAGGCAAACCATGTTCTCTGCAAAAACCTTCTTTTCAAATGTAAGACCAAGTATGAGAACTCCTTCTGATTATTGTAGTTGCTCACCAGTTGTATCACATTAACACATCACTTGCCTGCATATGCACATTTTGTGCCTTAACTAGGTCAGAATTTTTTAAAGGAGGAGAACAAATCCCTGCTGAAGGCAGGGAAAAGCATGGGTCCATCCCTCCAAACTCCCTACTTCTTTTCAAACAAAACAGTTTTAGCTTCCAGGTGGACTATTTTTGCTACCAGTAGGATAAGTCTGTTTCAGGTGATCTTCTGCATTACAAAGGTGAAAGGTTAAGCCCAGAGTAGCACTGGAAATACCATATCCTGTCCTCTGTAGGGATGTCAGTTGTGTGTCCCACCTACTCAGACTCATCTATTCCACCATGTCTTGGCATACACATAGGTTATGAGTCAGGAAAAAGATGCTATGATCATGAAAACACCTAAGCACGCATTTAAATCTCATTGCTTATGTGCTCTTTTTATTTATTGCTTCATATAAAAGACAGTATGTAGAATTTACAGATACAAAGATACTTTTTCTCTAAAACTTGTGGCTGCACATTATTTTGTAACCCCACAATTAGAAAATGATGGATTACAAAGAGTGATGGAGGTATCCCTTCACAAATGTTTGCATTTGGGAACAGCATTCTACTTAAATACTCCACATTTGAAGAACACAAAATAATTTTGATGCTTTCCTTTTGCAGGAATCTGCCTCTTTCTATTGCAATTTCCATGCCCATTGTGACTATTATTTACCTGTTGACTAATGTAGCATACTACGTAGTACTAAACATGTCAGATCTCCTCACAAGTGATGCAGTGGCTGTGGTAAGTGATATAAAATAAATAAAAGTTACTGTAGGATGACATGGCAGAAGAATCTTGAGCAGCACACTTTTTGCCAGAACAACTGACATATTTCCATGCTGAAGGCTGTTGCTTTGTTTCAGACTTTCTTTACATGTAATAGTACCAGTATATTAGCAGATGCACGTATAGAATATATCCAATAAATCTGCTCCTGCAAAATCCTCATATATACTCTGCAAATCCTGCTCCTAACAGGACTTCATTGTTAGAAGATGCTTTTCCCAGAGTCAGATAGAGGAAGAGCTTGTGTGGTTTAAGAGCCAGGGTTTATTTTTACTATCATTCTAAAGTACAGTGTGTGACCACAGAAACATGAAGGTTGGAAAAGCCCCTCAGGATCACCAAGTCCAACCACTATCCCTACTCTACAAGGTGCACCCTAAACCATATCCCCAAGCACCACATCCAAATGACCTTTAAAGCACACCTGGGGTTGATGACTCCACCACCTTCCTGGGCAGCCCATTCCAATGGCTGACCAGGCTTGCTGGGGAAAAAATTCTCCTAATGTCCAGTCTAAACCTACCCAGTGGCAGCCTGAGGCCATTCCCTTTTGTTCTATTACTAATTACCTGTGAGAAGAGATCAATGCCAACCTCTCCCCAACCTCCTTTCAGGTAGCTGTAGACAGTGATGAGGTCTCCCCTCAGCCTCCTCTTTTTCAGACTAAACAATTCCAGCTCCCTCAGTCACTCCTGATGAGATTTATTCTCCAGGCCCTTCCCCAGCTTTGTTGCACTTCTCTGCACTCCCTTCAGCACTTCCACATCCCTTGTGTATTAAGGTGCCCAAAACTGAACACAATACTCAACATGTGGCCTCTCCAGAGCAGAGTACAAAAATAATGTTTAATGATGCAGGATCATAGCAGTGTTTTCAATGCCAAAATGTGCAGCGAAGTCCATTTTAAACTTTAGCAGTCTTTTATACACAAGTACAGTTATAACTCAGGCTCAACAAGGATCTGCTGCTACATCAGGCTGCTCAGAGGTCTCTGCTCACTGCAGGAGGGTTGGATCTTGGGAAATCCCTTCCAACCCAAACCGTTCTATGTAGATTACTGCAGTCCAGACTTGTCAGCATAAACAAAAGCTAATACATCTCATTCTGTTATGTCATTAACTGGATCTAGGCTTAGAATTTTTTTTGTAATTTATTTTTCAATGTATCTGCCTTTTTTTTTCTTTTTATACTGATCATTTTTTCCAAATCTTAACTTCCCAAGTCATTGGTGCGTGTCATAAGAAAGCATAGGCTATGACACTGTATTTGGGCTGGTGTGTCCTCATGAGAGCTGCTCAGGATTGTCCATGTGCCTCACTGTTATTTTCTTTCTCTGTTACAGACATTTGGCAATGCAACTCTTAGTTATGCTAAGTGGATAATTCCTATAGCAGTGGCCATGTCTTGCTATAGTGGCTTAAACTCATCAATAATTGCAGCATCTAGGTATGAAATATAAGGTTTATTTCAAATACTTTTTTTTTAAACCTACATTCACTATTGATCTGCAGTCTTTACTACTGCATGGTAAAAATGAAACAGTTAATTTTTGCCACGTCAAGTTTTTCAGCTAGGATGGAAGGATTGTTTTGTGTCTTCTCATGATCAGCACCAACTGTTAAATAAAGACACTTGAGAAGGCGGCAGCATTTACAACAGAGTAATAAAAGAATTTATGCTGCCTTTGTCAATAGCAAGAAGCTATTCTTTTGCTCACTGGTTGAGTTTTCTTATGCCTTTTTGTAGGCTTTTTTACGTCGGAGCCCGGGAAGGACACCTCCCTGACAGTCTGAGCTTGATCCATGTGAAGTGCTACACACCAGTCCCTGCTCTCCTCTTCAATGTAAGTGACAGCCTGGCCCCTTGCCTGCCTGGGGCAGCCCAGGGTTCAAACCTAGGCAGCATTAACACCTCACCTCTCCCCAGTGTTTCTCACAGGCTCCTGCCATGCTGGAGGCATCTTCCTCAAATGACCACAATTTCTAAAACTCATTGAGGGTGGTGGTGTTACTTTGTCTGGTGGAGTTTTTCCCACTAGAAAGAGAATGCTTTGATTCACGTTCGTATGTGCTCCAAACAAGATTAGTGAGCAGTAAGCACAACAGCATTACATAGAAAACAGAGAGTGGATAAATATCTAACAGTAAAGACAGGTGGTTTAAGTCTTTATGTGTGTTTTCAGAGTGTCACTGGAGAAGAATATGGCAGGAGCATCTCTCAGAGCCTGCCCTAGGCTGATTTTCTAAGACTCTAGGTATAAGAGGAGTGACAAAGCACTGAAAATTAAATTTCTACCCTTGGTTGCCTATAGCTATATTGATTCTTCCCTGCTGTCACTGTAAAAATTAATCTTGTGACACAAAATCAAAGGACCATAAGGTACAGAAATAGTGAACAGAATTTTAATTAATCTAGCAGCTTTAAATAAGGGGGGAGGATATGCAGAGGGAAGGTGACATCATTCAAAAGCATTTCATTGCTATTTAACTGAACATGCATTTTATTTAGTGTGCTGCATATGGCTTGTTAATAGATTATCATACTGCTCCTATTTGACATCAAATAACGTACTGAATGTTACAATCTCACTATGAATTCTCTTCTCAGAGGGATTCTGTTTGCACCAGTAACATGAGCTGTACTCCCTTAATATACCACTGCTGCCATTTTTCACAGTGGAATGTTTTTTCTGCCTATCTGTTAAAATAGACATTAAATTGCTGGTATTTTAGGTCTTTCCATGTGAGCAGTACACTACACCTGCATACCACAGGATTTGCTCTAATGGTCTCAGTGTATGAATGGACTGTGAGGGCATCCAACAGTGAAAAAAATCAAATTGTTTGCTTTCAAAGCAAAGCCAACCAGAACAGCACAGTAAGCCACTGCCTACAGAAAGCTTCTTAGCAACCTTTTGCATAGCATAGCAGAGTCTAGGGTTCCTCATCTGGTCTTCTTAGGAGAGTTTCCTGCTGATGCTGAAACATCTCAAATTTAACACCTCTTCAGATAAATGTAGTGCTCTCACTGCTGTGTTTAGGGCAAAGGTACCAGTGTTTCACACAGCACACCTGCAGATTTCTCAGTTTTAAGTATTGTTCTTGCAAGGACCTGATCTAACTCCAGAGAGACACGCTGGAAACAGGCTGGTTTATAGCTTTGCTACCTCTTTATTTCCTAAGACATGTATTTCATTTCTTATTAAAAAGTCTTTGTTTTCATTACCTCTAGGGCTTAATGACTTTGCTTTATCTCCTTGTGGAAGATGTTTTCCTCCTCATTAATTACTACTGCTTCAACTACTGGCTTTTTGTGGGTCTGTCTGTTGCAGGACTAATATACTTGAGATATACTCAGCCACACAGACCAAGACCTATTAAAGTAAGTAAATAGGAGAGGCAATGAGCCCTAAAGACAGTTAAGTGCATGTGTTTATGTGATCCTTAATACTATGACCATAACATTACCAGTTGTGTACTACTTATCACCCATACAAATCCTTTCAACATACAAGGTAAGAAATAAAGGGGCAAAACCCATTTGAGCTTCCACAAGAATATCTGTTGTGGTTCTGTTGCTGTGGGGTTAAAATAGTATTTCTTTTCCCTTTCACTCAACCTTATAACTATATTTCAGAATAAATAAAGATTAAGTAAATGCCTGGGGTTCTTAGTCCATCCTGGAACTGTCCTGTTCACAGAACAGACTGTGCTGTTCACAGCAGAGTCTTACCAGGACGCAGTAGAGCTAGTGATGAGGGCTCCAGGCAGGTTAACAGTCTGATCAAACTCCATCCTGAAGCATGTTCACACTTAATTTCCAAACTCTCCCCGAATAAGAGGAAGATACAAATTAAATCTTGTTTTATTGGCAGTTTTGCTACTGACCCAACTAAAGCAAGGATTACTGTCAGATTATAGGTAATGACTGTGTAATTCCTATTAGCATTTGCCAGTTTAGCCAGCGTCACTGCTCTGCGTATGTTTTGTCCTTTTCTGAAACGTAGCTGCTGATTTTCATCAACTTAATCATCTCTAAGTATTTATACCAGTAAACTCCCAGGATTTTTCTGCTGGTATTCAAATATTAACTCCTGGACTCTTGAGAAGGCTCATTACTACAGACAGTGAAAAATATTTTACAGAAAAATAAATCCATGATAAGGTTATTGCAACTTTCCTTATTCATGGTGTGATATTTGTTAAGTGCCCAGGCTAAATGATGGTGAATCAGTGCATCAACATGCTAATTGGAAGTCTCACTGAGTTAGGTCCCAATCAAAATTACAATTGGAAATCTGCAATTGAAGTTAGAGGAAAAATTACCCATTACTGCTCATCTTTAAAGTGCAGCTTTCACGGATTGACCTTTTACTAATTGGAAAGCAATCGAGCTTGTGCAGGCCTGAAAACAACAAAATGGTCAGATGCTCAGGTGTGTACCAAATAAGAAGCTGTCAGCAACATAACACAGAAGCTAGCAAATTGCACTGACTGTAGGCAGTCTCACTACATAGTGTTCATACAGTCAATAGCTATATTTTTATTATTAACATAGAATCATAAAATCACAGAACAGCTCTGGTTGGAAGGGACCTCAGAGATCATCTCCTCCAGCCTCCCTGCCATGGGCAGGGATGCATCTCAACTAGAATTGGCTGCTCAAGGTTGCACCCAGCCTGGCCTAGAAGATCCCCTTGGAGAAGGCATCCACAGCTTCCCTGGGCAGCCTATTCCAGAGTCTCACCACCCTTGTACTGAAGAACTTCTTCCTAAAACTCAGTCTGATGCTACTCTCCCTCAGCTTAAAACCATTCCCAGCTAGTCCTGTCACTAGGCACCCTTATGCAAAGTCCCTCTCCAGCTCTCCTGTAGGATCCCTTCACATATTGGAAGGCAGCTATAAGGTCCCCCAGGTGTCTTCTTTAGGCTGAACAACCCCAGCTCCCTTTGCCTAGGCCTCACATTTTTATGATGAGTATTTACTGCATCTTTCAATAAATGTTGTTGTGTTTTTTGTCTCCACAGCTTAACCTCTTCTTCCCTATAGTATACTGTTTATGTTCCCTTTTCCTGGTCATAGTTCCTCTCTACAGTGACACAATCAATTCCCTTATTGGCATTGGTATTGCCCTCTCCGGCATCCCTGCATATTATTTGGGAGTTTATCTGCCAGTCGAAAAACGACCTAAATGTCTACAGCGGTTATCTGGTAAGCAACACCACCCAGTCACTGTGCCAAAATCTTGAAAGCTTGAACAGAAGAAAGAAAGAATAATTTCTTCTAGAATCCTTTTTCTTTGTGAAGTTCTGCTGTGCTTTTGTAGATGGCAAGTCTGAGATCATTTGCTTTATTTCATGGTCCTGAAAACAAACTCTTACATCCCAGTACAAAACAGTCCAATATGTGGATATAATATGCTCATGTAATATTTGTGTTGAGCCCTTTCAATACATTGGCTCAATAAAAGCCATGTGGCATTGTGACAATTAAATGCATTCAGTTTGAAGCCCTGGAAGGCAGAAATATCAGTGCACCAGCACCACTGTTTTACTTACGGTCCAAGAGATATAACATCTTAGTCACAGGAGTCCTGTATTTTTGTAAATTATGGAATAATGAATTATTGGCCTGAAAAGTAGTTTCTGCTCCTCAAATTCAGGCAGTCCTGAAAGGAAAAAGTTTGATATTTTAATTCAGTTTAACTCAGCTATCAATTTGACAGCTCAGTGAAAATACTGATGGAAGTCTGATTCAACAAGATTTTCTGTTTTATTGAGCTCCTTTTCCCTGTAGCTATTTACAACGTACTTCATCCAATTGATTTAAGTGTTTTAAGATTTCCCCAATACCTGTATAGTACTTTAAAATACTTAAAATCCCTGTATTTGTCTAAGATACATTACAATTTTCACACATTTTTGCTCTGTATTACAGCTACAACAACAAAGTATGTTCAGATGCTGTTCTACTGTGCTCTGTCAGACTTGGACATAGACGTGGAACCTACAGCAGCTAAGAGTAAATAAGGTTGCCTTGACATTGGGAGTTGTGCCTCAATATTTTCTCTTTGGAGCAATTATTACCATCTGAAGTTCTCTCCAAGTGTTTGAGCTAGATTTCTAGCTCAGATATAAAAAAACCAATTAGGAACAGAGAAACTTTGATGTCGAAAACTACTGGAGTCTCTTAAGTGGAGAGGTGAACATTCCAGGGATAGGCCATAAAATGGCAACAATGGATAAGTTAATATCATTTCATTGGAGCATCAAGAACTTTATGTCTGGAAGCACAGCTTGTACCTTCCCTTTTGCTGCTTCTACTGTGCCTGCTGCTATCTTCCCTCACCGCTGTTTTGGCTGCTGCTTGCTGCTTCACCATCACTTGTCCCCATCCCCATCTTCTTTAAAGGTTACTATATTCTGTAATAGTTTATTCTGTCTATACTGTTATATTTAAACTGTAAAAGCACAATTTCATTTTTCTGACTTTCCACATTCGGTGATTCTGAGCAGTAATAATAAGTTATTGCAGGAGGGATGCACTTTAACCCATCACATAATTTTGGTGCTCAACATGGGACACGAGTTTGGATTTTTTTTTTCATTTTTTTAATTGATATTCAGGATGTGGAAGTCGAAAAATGAGTTTGTTTGGTATATTGTGGCCTATTATTGCTTCAGTCTTGACCTTACCACTTCAGCAATGCTTTACTGCCGTGGTGCAATATCATGTTTGCTCCATTTTTGCTAAGATGATGTGGAACTGAGTAAAAGTTGTGTTAAAGGTTGGAAACTTTTGTATGCATGTTTTAGGGTTTAGAAATGTAGCTGAGGGTATGCAATATGTTCTGGTTGTGTGTTATGGTTTGGGAGTTCCC
>WBNM01002479.1:1445-16652 GCA_013399055.1 Ramphastos sulfuratus
CCCAGGGAGGTTGTGGCTGCTCCCTGCCTGGAGGTGTTCAAGGCCAGGTTGGAGGAGGCCTTGAGTGACCTGTACTAGTGGGAGGTGTCCCTGCCTATGGCAGGGGATTGGAACTGGATGATCCTTTTGGTCCCTTCCAACCTTACCATTCTATCATTCTATGGTTGGCACTGAATAGTTAATAGTAGCATTCCTAAAAATAGAAAGAGTAAGCATGGATGTGATATAATGTTACATCAAAAACACGGTGTGATAAAAAGCAATGAAAATTTTCTGTCTGGCTGTATATTAATTGCAGAGTATTTAATAAAAGTCATTATCAAAATGGTCATCATTCCTCTGTTTGATATGATTTGGCTTCTCAGTAACACAATTATTGTACAGTTGCAGCTGCCCAAAGTAGGAAAAATCATCTTATACTATTGATCAGTAATAATGAACCCAGCAGCAAATCAGTAAAATGCGTAATAAAATCTGTTGATGAAGTCTTGCAATAACTTCCAGTATATCCTAATTGGTATATTGATTCCTAGAGGAAACTATAAAATCAGTCTGATTTTCATCAACAGTTAAAAAAAAACAACTTCAAAGCCTCATGTACTGAATGCAGTTGTCATCACTGATCTCATTACCCAGCATTTTTGTGCATTAATTTGAACACTCTCTTGGAAGCAGTTCAGAGAACTCACTCTGGCCATGTGCAGGCAAGAGAGTGAAAAATCAGGATTTCTGTTTTAGCTAGGACAACTCTAGATTATGTGTTGTCTCATGCTTTTCCACACTTCCCATGGAAGGGATCAAGAAGATTTCCTAGTGTAACTAAAGAGCTACAGAATTTGGATTTACATGTAAAAGCCATGGTACTGAGGAAGCAGCTCCCTGAAATGGTATTGCCTGACATATATTACAGCTGTGATTCTTGATCCTGCATGGTTGACTTTCAGCAGCATACTTCTTGGAGTCTGACACTGATGTTTTATGTTCCTTCTTTTGAGACATGCAGGCCATTTAGGAAATAAATATAAAAAATTTCTTAAAAGTTAAAGCCCAACATACCATTATTCACATCCAACATCAGGATTTGTCAAGAGAGGATAATTTAAATTTGTAAAAGTTGTAGCTCGTGCATAATGATCATTCCTTACTTAAACGTGATGCTATTTAACAAAACATTCTAAGAGATGTGAAATCCATTTAGATGCAAATTATAGAATCATAGAATCATAGAATGGTAAGGTTGGAAGGGACCTCAAAGCTCATCTAGTTCCAACCCCCTGCCATAGGCAGGGACACCTCCCACTAGCACAGCTCACTCAAGGCCTCCTCCAACCTGGCCTTGAACACCTCCAGGCAGGGAGCAGCCACAACCTCCCTGGGCAACCTGTGCNCACATAGTTTGGGGGTGGGGTTTTCAGGAAAACAAAAAATATTTCTATTCTTATAATTCCTGCCTCAACCAATTAATACCCATGGAGAGCCCACAGTGCAGCAGGTTGTCCTGAAGGACTGCAGCCCATGGGAAGGACCAGTGATAGAGCAAAGAAAGAAGCAGCAGATAGGAGCTGTTATGGACAACATACAAGTCCTCACACTTCACTCTGCTGTGCCTCTTGAGACAGAGAAGGAGGCAGAGTAGCTGAGGATGAAAGAGAGAAGTGAACCCTGAGAAGCAAGAGGGAAGACAGTTGTGGTTTTTTTCTTTATTTCCAATCATCCAAATTTGTTTTAATTGTTACTTCAGCCTTATGGAGAAAATAGAAGCAACAGTTCACAACAAGTTTGTTAACACTTGTGACTGCCATGATCTCCACAACCTGGGTGCAAGAAAAATACTTTAAAATATTACAAAATTTCTTCAGAACCTTTTCAAAATAAATGTCTATTGAGTAAAGAGGTACACTTTATTGCTTCTGAGATTTTTATTCCCTTCACTTCATATTTATTCATGAAGTCACTATAGCTTGGAGAAAATGGATATCTTTTTACATTTGGTACCTTTTTCACTATTAATATGTAGGAATGAATACAGTGCTATAAACTGTTTCTCCCAGAGCCAGTGTTACCTCACTGAGGTCACTGGCAGCCATGTGACACCTGAGGTCTTCTCCAGCCTACTGAACACAGTATTTAAATTCCTAAGTACCAATATTTGGCATCCTCAAGGAGATGAATGCCATCATCTTTAAGCTATCTAAATTTGGTCTCCATGAATATAAAAAACTTAGTCAAGGCTCCTCTCAGATGTCAGTAAGGCAAAAGCTTCTGTTACCTCTTGTTTTTAATTTCTATGCTAGATCAGTACACATTTATAAAAACCTATTCTTGCAGTTCTTAAAAAAAAAAAAAAGGAAATTATTTCTCCTCCCTTCACTAACCAGAAACACTTAGTGTCTCTGCAGCACCTAATGCTGTTTATATGTCATTAACCCTAATAATTATATTTCTGTTAATAGTTTCATTAATACACATCCTGATAATGACTAAGTTTCATATAAGCTATCAGGCTGAATGAGTTTTGTTGTTCTTAGGCTGTTCCTACAAATTTATTCAGTTTCTACGCCTTCACATGCTATAACACAGCATAATAAACTTGGTCGTTTCTGAGTGGAGGATTCCTGCTTTTCCAGCTTGAAATCTGAAGTTAAATTACAGTTGGAGTGTATTCTCACCATTACCTGCATGCACATGGTGATATAACAAACATTGGGACAAAGAAATCTCTACAGAACCATAAGACATGGGGTGCTAAACAGCAGTCAGGAAGATTGTAGAGATGCCAACCAGCTGTTGGCTGCAAAGTAGCCTATATGATCACCAAATGTGTTACACATCATTGCAAGCATGATCCAATTTGCCTGAACACTTTGGTAAAAGAGCAAATGCAGGCAGTGCAGCTCTGTAGATGAATAATTAGGAGGCTACGAGATAGCTCCTTCCAAAGAATGTTATTTTATATCCTTTATATTATTCTTCCTCTGCAGCTACAAACAAGAAATGTGATGCATTTCTTCATAGCAATGAAGCTTGCAATAGCATTGAAAAGAGCATGTATGAAAAATCAAAGCCACTCCTGTTCAGCAGTTAGTTTTTCCTATAAGTTTTGAAACATTTTATACATCATCAGAAGTAATTTCATCAAGTTATGTTTCTGTCGAGATTAAATGGGTTTACTCTTGAGACCTGAATCAATTTTAGTGTGATTTTATAGCCTGTTAGAGGTAAAAATACTTCTAGCTCATGTAAACTGAAAATATGTCATATTTCTGACCATGTGTTTTGTTTTCTTTCATTCTGATGTGTTCATTAAATTCAGACACCAAAGGTTTCTTGTGAATTTATATAATAAAAGTTCAAGCAGAAAAATCAATTCATCTACTGCTTTTTATCTAATTCAGCATTAATTAGCAGTTTCTTATTTCACTCCTTCCACACAGCCATAAAAAGAAGAGATCATCATTCAAGGTTTGAAACAATGGCTAGGTGTGCTTCATAAAACTGCAGGTTGCTTGACTTATTTCTCTCAGAAGTGCCTGTGTAAATAAATTTTTAAAAGAATATAGATGTAATCAATTCTTGTAAAGATAATGCTTGGGGAAAAAAAACAAAACAGAACAAAACAAAAGAAAATGGAACAAAATGAAACAAAACAAACTAAAACACAACAAAATGAAACAAAACAAAATGAAACAAAAAAAACCACAACAAAATGAAATAAAACAAAACGAAACAAAACAAAATGAAACACAACAAAATGAAACAAAACAAAATGAAACAAAACAAAATAAAACAAAACAAAATGAAACAAAACAAAATAAAACACAACAAAATGAAACAAAACAGAATAAAACAAAACAAAATGAAGGTAAACTAAACAAAAAGGAAAGTAGAAGAGCAGAACAAAACCAGCATGGCCTTGTATTATATAATCATTAGATTTTCAGATAGATCTATTGGCATGATACTTGCTAATATTCTTTACAGGTATAACCTAGGCATTTATGGTTCCTGTGCAGTTAAGCTCTATTCTGAAGATGTAGAATTAATGGTCCCTGTGCAGTTAAGCAAGAGAATTAAATAAATAAATAAATTAAGGATGTTTACTTGATGACCTCAATGGAAGTGTAATTTTCTTAAGGCTAGAATATGTTCCTTCCTAAATAAAATTGAAAGTCCTTCGGGTGACCTCTTCTTGGGTTTTCTTGCTTAAGTAACAAGAACACACAGAAAAAGCAGACCAGAAATTGGAGTAAAACAAAACAGAACAAAAGCCCACAAGCAACTTTTATTTCAGAGTCTTTCTAAACCCTCACTTTGTGTAAACACAGAAACAGGGGAAGATGCTTCTGGAAACCCTGAGGGCACACTTCCTTTAATTTATTTTCTTTTGTTTGCTATTGATTTCCAAAAAGTAGCTAAGAAATATTCTGAAAAATATCTGCCATTCTGAGCTATTAAGATATAAGATAAATGAAAATATTCCTTTTTTAAAGTATTTATTTACATGTCAGAAGGCAGTGCTGCTTTGCAGGTATCGTGTATTAAAAAGTCACTTGCAATATTTGCTTTAAGGTTATAAAAATAAGTAGAGCTGTATTCACAGTTGCTACTTATCAAATTATGATTGTAAAAAATAAACAATCTCATATCCCAAAGCCACTCAGGCTCTTCTCCCTTAACCCACATTTAAACATTAAATGACATCTCAGACTGCCATTTTTGAGTCTGGAATGTGCAGTTTCACACTGGCTAACCACCAGCCATATATGCACATACAGGACAATGACAGAAAAGAGCCTTTCTGTTCCAGAGCATACCTGGCCTTCAACACCTCCAGGCAGGGAGCAGCCACAACCTCCCTGGGCAACCTGTGCCAGTGTCTCACCACCCTCACTGCAAACAACTTCCTCCTAACATCCACTTTCAATCTCCCCTCTGCCAGTTCAAACCCATTGCCCCTTGTCCTGGCATTGCAAGCCCTTGTCAATAGTCCCTCCCCAGCCTTCCTGGAGCCCCCTTCAGATACTGGAAGGCTACTCTAAGGTCTCCTGGAAGCCTTCTCTTCTCCAGGCTGCAGAGCCCCAACTCTCTCAGCCTGTCCTCACAGCAGAGCTGCTGCAGGCCTCTGAGCATCTTCACGGCCTCCTCTGGACCCGCTCCAACACTTCGATGTCCTTCCTGTGCTGGGGGCTCCAGCACTGCACTGAGTACTCCAGATTGTAGTAGTTGGTTTGAGAAAAACAGTTGAATTTTATCTTGCTTACGTGTGCAGGAGGAAAAGTTAGAAATACAATAAAGGAGGAAAAAAGCAAGGGGTAGAAAAATCAAAGATAGTTACCAGTGTGGGTCCAGGTGATGTCTCATTGATCCTGAAGATCTTGATGAGTAGGGGAGTTCAGAACTTTCCTTTTGCCATTTTATACCTTTTCCAATCTCGTACACAGTCACAGTTTCCCATTCAATAGCACCTTTGACTGGTATCATAGANCTCGTAGCAGAGCTGCTGCAGCCCTCTCATCATCTTCGTGGCCTCCTCTGGACTGGCTCCAACAGTTCTATGATTCAATGATTCTGGTGAGCAGAACAAGAGTATCAGAGCACATATGTTTTATTATATAATTTGCAGCTGTTTAGGACAAAGAATTCATTAATCAATCTTTTCCCTTGGTTTTGTTTTTTNATAAAGGAGGAAAAAAGCAAGGGGTAGAAAAATCAAAGATAGTTACCAGTGTGGGTCCAGGTGATGTCTCATTGATCCTGAAGATCTTGATGAGTAGGGGAGTTCAGAACTTTCCTTTTGCCATTTTATACCTTTTCCAATCTCGTACACAGTCACAGTTTCCCATTCAATAGCACCTTTGACTGGTATCATAGAAACATAGAATCATNCTTATGCAATTAGCTTGCAAAATTTCAACAAAGCAACTTTCCTCTTTGTATATGTATGCTGCATGGGATACACAAAATTAGTGAAAGTATTTCTTCAAACCTAGCTATACATATGTAATGTATTAATGTATGACTTTAGTGCATTCTTCATAAATATGTTACTTTACTCAGGACATGTCTGCACCTATACACCACAGTCCTTATTAGGAAGCACAAATGAGAACACATCCAAAATTGCCTACCCACCCCAGGCAAAGCCAGTAGCTCTTGAGTCTTTTCTTAATAAAGACAGACCTAAGCCTTTGCTTAGGGAAATTTTTTGGGGTGAAGTTATAGAGGAAGATTTAACCAGTGCAAGTAGAGCAAGTTAAACATTAAGAAAATAACAAGGCAGCCATAAACACCACTGCCATACAATTAAGTTTTCTGTATGGTTATTATGTCTAGATACTATAAGCAGTTACTCAAGGACTTAATTCTGAGAAGTGTAATTTATATACGTCTTTCCATCGACTTGAACAAGCCCATTCATGTGAGCTAAACATAATATAAGGGTTCTGTTTTACATTCAATATACTTGATTTCATGCTCTAATAACATTGATGATTTATTTCTTCCATTAAGTAATCCTCTTGACTTTCTGTAATAATTAAATTGTAAGTTGTTTTCCAGAAGAGATGAAAGCGAAGCTGTGTTGCAGAATGGAGTAGAAAAAAAAACCAACCTGATCATTATACTTGCATATTAAAACTTTATTAATTTACCACAGATGCTTTCATTTTAAATGAAGAATTCAGACATCAGCAGTTGTACTTGCAGAGATAAACAAATTTATCAGATGTAATGTCTTCCTGCTAACTTTATTTAAAAGAGATTAATAAGTTTAATTTCTTTCCTAGCCACATGCTTATCATTTTATGATGCTTCTTAGTGGTCTGCTACTGGGGTATTAAAGTAGGACACTGCCCATAGTGGAACACCAGAAATATGGTCAAATATGGTTGGAGGAGGCCTTGAGTGACCTGTACTAGTGGGAGGTGTCCCTGCCTATGGCAGGGGGTTGGAACTGGATGATCCTTGAGGTCCCTTCCAACCTTCCCATTCTGTGATTCTATGATTCTGTGAAATATCAGTCGGGGGTGAGCAGAATGTCAGGGATCGCCAGAATGTCAGGGATCCCCTGATGCTGCGGAATCGCGTGTAGTCAGGGATTGCTAGGTCTGGTGGGGTGGATGACACGAGACAGGGATGACCAGACACCAGTTTGGTGCATCCACGATTGCCCCTTTATTGCAGCAAGTCAGCATGGACTTATACAGGATAGACTGTCTGGTCACACACACTGCATTCTCACTCTGGTTACAGGCAGCTCTTTTTGCGCTGTTCCCAGGCACCCTGTTTTGCTACACTGCATCCTTGTTTACCCTAACTACCTTCTACATAGCTACTTTCTTATCTTGAATGACTGACAGTGGAACAGCTGCACTACCAGCTCTCCCTCGTTAGTAGGACACAACAGCTCCCTAGAAGTGTTGAAGGGTGCTGAGCCTGTCCTTACAGCAGAGCTGCTGCAGCCCTCTGAGAATCTTCATGGCCTCCTCTGGACCCGCTCCAACACTTCCATGTCCTTCCTGTGCTGGGGGCTCCAGAACTGCACACAGGACTGCCGCTGGGGTCTGAGGAGAGCAGAGTAAAGGGGCAGAATCCCCTCCCTTGCCCTGCTGGCCATAGTTTATCTGTACAGTTACATAATGTACCTGTGCCTCCAGTATGCACCGTGTGTTGTTTCTTAGATGGGAAAGGCTGATTTCTAAGATCATGAGGTTGCCTCTGAGCATGCTTAGATCAAGAAGCTTCTTAATTAAGTAGATACCAGGGACTACGAACAAAGAACCCATCGCACACACAGTAACCAGTAGCCACTTCAGAATTACAGGCAGTAGAATACAGGAAAGTCTCAGTCACCAGGAAAAAGGTACAAATGTTTGGATAATTTAGTATAATTCATTTACAGTTATAACAGCTGTGGGAAGTGACTGGTTCAAGAGTAAGCACAATAAAATATTTACTGTATGTAATGAGTTGGAGGAAAGTTTTCTTATTAACTCATTTATTTTAAGCCCATTACACTGACCAGATTTCAGAAAGTTTTGTTTTTTCATTAAAATACACCACTTTACATTCCTTTGGAGTGATAAGATAAGAAGACTTAATATGAGAGGAGAATGAGACCGAACAGAATTGTTTAATTTTCAGCTTTCCTTCTCACCTTGTTTGCTTTCCTCTTTCCTTCTCTGTTTTCCTTTCTTTTTGAAAGCAGAAGTCCATTCTTCTCATGGAGCTGAACCAGTCAGCCACATGATTCAAATACAACATTCAGTTGAGGAGAAATAGCATTCTGTCCTATTATGGTGGTAACAAAGCCACTTTTTTCCCTTTCATTAGAGGGAAGCAAGCAGGCATAAAAACGTCAAAATCCCAATGGCCTCCAAAGCCCAAAGGAAATGAAACTCTGCTCTCCCATAATGTCCTGCTTTACACAGCAGTGATTTATACAGTAGGCACAAGTGTTTATATAACTTGTCACCTTGTACCCCTTCCCAAAACTCTGAAAGACCTCAGTAGAATTTCCAGCTTTTCAGAATGCCTGACTCATAGCCCCATATTACTTAATATTAAGCTTCTGCCATGCACAAATTCTGCCTGACAGCAGACTTCTGATAGTTTTAAACTTATACTAACTTCTCACTTTCTCTTTTTAATCTTTTTTTTTTATTAATAAGAGATATAGTACTACCTGCTGACAAGCCTTTGAAATTTATATTGCCTTGACATGAAGTTTTTTTCTGAAAATTAACAGAAGTTTATCAAGCCTTATGGTATCTGAGGCAATTTTGAAAAAAACAACCAAACAAAGAAACAAACAAAAAAAAAAACAAACCACAAAACCCAACGACCAATAACAAGATCAAATTTCTCATGCTCCTTAATGTATCAAGTGTTAGTTGAGTTTGAACAGGCCAGTAAAATGAGATGATCTATCAGTAACTGAGAACAAAGATAACAAAAGAACAGGAGTAAATGGGGAAAAAATATGGAGCCTGGCAACAAAATGGACAGATACAGAACAATTCTGTGTTTAGAAATGAATACACAAATTACATTTCTTCAGTTTGAAGGGAAGAAAAAGAGACTGGAGAGATTGAACAGATACCTAGAACATCCCAGCCAATATAGAGGAAGTTAAATGCTGAGCGTTTATGCCTTATGTTTCATAGCACAGAAGAGGAAACTCATGGTATTACCACAGTCAGCAATTCAAAACCATTAGATGGAATTATATTCTCCACACAAAATGTGATTAAATAGTGAAACTCACAAGAGACTGAAAGTATAAATGAATTCATAAGTGGATGAGATAAGTACATGGGAGAGGTATCAATTCAGAGCCACTAAATGCAGTGGTTTGACTTAGCCTCTGGCTAATAAAGTCATTAATCTCCTTATTGCTGGAAATTGTAGGGGCAAATGCTCCTCCAGTTCACTCTCTTGTTAGATGTTTTGCCTAGCACCTGCTGCTGGGTGACACTGAGGACAAGTAACTGGGCTAGATGGACAATCATGTCCCTGACTATGGCGATCCTAAGCTTAAAAATATAATCACCAGTTGTGATGGCTTGGGAGTTTGCTTGTGCAGGTTTGGGAGTTCCCTGCCCCCACACACTTTGTAAAACGACCCAGACTAGAGCTCAGCCAGATGGAAGTTAAGGACTGAAGCTCTATTTACAGGTCAGCACAATATACAAGCAGATATATACACTATATACAGGAATATTTACAGAAATATACAGAAATATACCAGAAATATAGCCAGGGGGGTTAGAAGAAAAAATGATTAGTGAAATTACTCAGCAAAGAGAAGGAAGCCAGAAGCTGCTGGACCGAGACACTGTGCCCCAAAGACACTGAGTTATCTTTGTTTTGAGTACTTTTTCTTAAACATCTCAGCAAGCCTATAAGTGAAGTAGACATCACCNAACAAATACTACATTTTAAAAAAAATGTGGAATAGTTTCACAACAAGTTATTTATAAAATTTAATTTCCAAATTCTCATCTATAGTGCAGCATTTAGATGGTCAGTATCCATCAGGGCAAAATATCTTCAATATTTTGAATGTTGGAAAAAACCCAGACATGATGTACCATGCTCCACTGTAACAGACATGAAAGGACCTTAACTATACTAGTAAAACCACTGAATTATTTTAACCTTTTGGAAAAGCACTTACTAATGTATCAGCTTACAAATCAGATTACAAAACTGAAAATCTCTTGACATCAAATAATATTTCAGTTCCTCTGTAGCTGGTTTGGGCTGAGCTGGGGTTGATTTTCTTCAAAGCATCTTTCTAGCACTGTGCTTTGTAGTGCTGTAGCTGAGTGTTGATAACACAGCAGTGTTTTGGCTACTGCTGAGTTGGTCACCCAGGCTGTGCCTTTCCAACGTTTCCCTGCCCCAAGAGCAGGCTGAGGGGACACTGGCAAGCCAGCTGGCCCAGACTTAGCCAAAGGGATATTGCATGCCATAGGACATCAGCTCAGCTATAGGATGAAGTGCAAGAAGGAAGTCTGGGGGTTTGTCCACGCCGTCTGTCCTCCAACAGTAACCAGGTGCAGAAAGCCCTGCTTCCCCAGGACCCAGCATCATCCTTGCTGATGGGAAGTAGACACTAACATCTCTCTCTCTGCCTTTGCTTTCCATGCACTCTATGGATTTGCTTATTGTTATTATTAGATCTTATCACTGGCTTTTGTTATATTTCCCCCTCTCCCCTGTCCATTTAAGAAGGGGAGTGATAGAGCAGCTTTGGTGGGCATTTGGTCCCAACCAGGGCCAAACCACCACAGCCTCACACTAACCATTAGCCTCAAAACTTTAGAAACAATTATTCAAACCAGGAGATGAAAAAATAAAGCAAATAAATATACAGTGAGAGAATTAGTACACTCTTTCTGTTGCATTTCTACAATATCCACCACCTGTGCTTTTTCCTGAATACATAATACTGAAAACCAGCTGCAGAATCTGAATATCATAATTTACTTCAACTCTGTAAATTCATAGAATCATAGAATCATAGAATGGTAAGGTTGGAAGGAGACCTCAAGGATCATCTAGTTGTTCTTAAAAATGTTACCTGTCTTTCTTGGTACAGTAAATTGATTGTTTTAATGAGTAAAATATAATGCAAACTGTTGTTGAAGCCGAGTACCAGCTTTTGCTCACAGCATAGATTATTTTCTCTAATGACAACAGTTGAAATTATGCATCAGCCAACTTATTCAGCTTATTAACTGAATGAACAGTGAAGGATTCATTTTCTATTCATTATCAGAGCATATAACATTTCCACCATCAAGGGGAATCATCTTGCATTCCATCATTATGAAGAGAAAAAAGACATACAATGCACCTTAGGTAGAACATAGAGCACTTCTTAAGAAACTTACAGACAGCTGACCCCGCCTGCTAAGATGCAGGGATGTAAAAGATGGAACTGAGCCTGAGGACACAATTCGCAGCACAAAGATTACCACTTTACCACATTATGATGACAGGCAGTGTCTCAGGCAGAAAATACATCTATTTCCCTGAGAGGAAATGAGGTCTGGTGTTGCATTATTTAAAGGATATGGGGGGGAAAGGATATTATTTTCTTAATATAAAAAATGTTAGTGGAATTACTTATTTCTTTGTGATGGCTGAAACAGAGGACTTATTTTTCACTTCAAAGCCATTGTCCAGGATGGCTTCTTTCATACTAGACTAGAATTTCAAGAGTCTGAAATTCAAAAAGAGAAGAAATAAAAAAAAAAACAACCCACTAACTAACCATAAGTGAATTCCTTAAACCATTCCACACCCAGAAATGTGATTTTTAGTGATCAGTCCAACTACAAGGAGCACTTTTGCTTCCTTATAGCTCCAAGTAGAGCTAGTAAAAAAAAAACAATTTCAAAAATTATCCTTTTGAACATTCAGCCCAGCACTGGCAGTCGAGGTGCCAGAAGAAGCTATGTTTCAGTACCAATCATAGAATCACAGAATGGTAAGGTTGGAAGGGGCCTCAAAGATCATCTAGTTCCAACCCCCTGCCATAGGCAGGGACACCTCCCACTAGCACAGCTCACTCAAGGCCTCTTCCAACCTGGCCTTGAACACCTCCAGGGAGGGAGCAGCCACAACCTCCCTGGGCAACCTGTGCCAGTGTCCTATAGCTGCTTACAAGTAGGAAAAGATGAGGTCTCAGTTCTCAACTAGAGTGAAAGAAAGCAATATAATACTTTTGTGAAAGAATAAATCTGCCTGTGTTAGCATGATGGTTTGATGCTGGCTGGATATCAGGTGCCCACCAAAGCTGCTTTATCGTTCTCCTCCTCAGCTCAACATGGGAAAGAAAAGAATAGGAGAAGGCTCGTGGGTCAAGATAAGGATGGGGAGATACCACTCAGTAATTACTCTCATGGGCAAAATAGACTAGGGGACACTAATTTACTGCAAGTCAAATCAGAGCAGAGTTGAGGGAATCCTCTCTTGAGTATGTAAATCGTGTAGTGATAGTAATGATTACATTAAGAACTGAGAAGTGTCTCAACACAGATAAAATCATCCTGAACAGCCTGCCTGGTGTGTTATCTCTGCCTATCAAGACAGCAACTGCCCAGGGGTGTGGTGGACAGCAGACGGCAAAGAGGGGCAGAGGTTACTCGGCACTGACCACTGCAGACACACAGAAGACCCCCTGAAAGTCCACATTAATGTGAGTCAAGTGAAGCTATGATGAATGAACCAGGAACATAATAAAAGCCCTGGGCTGACAGCTTACTGGGGTAATATCACTGGGGACATCTCAGGCAGGAGGCAGCAGCTCAGGACTTCTCTCCCTCACCACCACCAAAAAAGGACCATGAGGTTGTAGTTATCTCTCCTGCTCTCTTTCTTCATTCTCTTTCCCTCTCTCTTTTCTTTCTTTTATTCTGTTTTCTCCTTTGTCTCTCTCTTTAACTGTCTTGTCTTGATATATGACCTTGTTTGTGTCTTAATTTCACTCACAAGAATGTCCAACAGAACTGCATCTCCTTCATAAAGCACCCAAAACCCAAAAAAAAACCCAAAAAAAAAAAACCCACAAGCCAACAAATGTTAGAAACAACTTCTCCCTCTCTCTTCCTTCTTCCTAGCCTCAGCTCTGTGCTCAAATCCACAGTGGCACAGGGAAAAAGGCAATTAGAGTTGCTGTCAGTTCAGCATAGATTGTCTCTGCCTCTCCTTCCTTCTTAGGTTAGGACTCTTCACACTCTTTTTCTGCTCCTCCAGGAAGTCTCTCCACAAACTTCTCGAACATGACTCCTCTCTCCATGGAGAGAGGCAGAAGCCTGCTCCAGCACAAGCTTCCTGTGGGGTCACAGCCTCCTGGGGCACTTGCTGCAGGGCAGGGGCCTCCATGGGCTGCAAGTGGCTATCTGCTGCTCTGTTAACGTCCGCGGGCTGCAGGACAGCCTGCCTCGCCACGGTCCTCACCACGTGCTGCAGTGGAATCTCTCCTCCAGTACCTCCAGTACATTCTTGCCTTTATTTTCACTGCTCTTGGGGTCTCACATATCCTTACTCCTACCTGCAGCTGCTTCTAACACATTCTGCAGGAGAAGGGAATTTTCTTTCATCTCCCTGTATTACCAGCCTGTTTTCAGAGTAGCAAGGCATTTCCTGAGATGTTCCATGAAAGGGATAAACTGCTGAGTTTTGCCCATACTAGAGGCTTTATGAAATCAGGACTAATTACAATTGCTCTCAAGAATTATGTCTTCCAGAAAATAAATGGTATACTGAGACTCTGAATGTAAAAAATGTTAAATACTTTTAATCATATACTTTAAAATAACTGCATGAAAAAATAGAGGCTAAGTAGGTGTTCCTCACTGAAGAAAATTCATATTATCTATAATGTAATAAAAAGCATTTAGCTCCTCCTAAATTAATTTTCTTGCATAACTATGATTTTTCCTTCACTTGAGAATAATGAATTGCATCAATAATCCTAATAAGATAGAAAAAAAAATTGAAGTATGCTATGGAAAACTTTCAGATTACTTTCACACAAATATTCCTGCATAGAGTACCCTTTGTTTCAAAGGATTTTTATATCACTAAATTTTAAACTTTTCATCAATATTTACTGTCTTCCAAATTAAGTAATCAATTTTCAGGTATTTGTCAAGCTTTAATATTCAGGTAGGCTGACAGGAACATTGTATTGGTTTTAACTGGCTGGTTTCACTAGAAGGGTGTGATAGTTATTCATAATCTGTTATGAATTTTGATGATTAATTCCTGTATGAATATTAATTTAGATTATTTTTTATTAATATTCAAAAATTCAGGGAAATTCCCTGAGATTCTTTGGATTTTCAGTCGACAGGAAATAGTTGTACAAAGGATATTTATGAACACAGAATTAAACAGTTTAAACAATCAGAACTTGGAAAATAGGAAGGCAAAAACAGGAACAATTCTAACTCTGCTCACAGAGCCTTAGCATTAACTCCAGCAGATGGACTCACAATGCCTTGGTCCCTGAGAAAGTTTCCTGTACAAGGAGGCTTCCAAAACTCAGGATAATGATGTAAAATACAAAATATTCCAGGCAGAGGGCAGGAGAGAAGAGCTGAGTTGCTGCCAAGCCTCAGTGCAAGCTGCAAACAGGCGCCACAAAGATTCCCAGCTAAGGAGCCGTGAATGAGGCACTGCTCCTGGTGGAGGGTCAGGGCAGGAAGGCAGAAAGGCAGAAAAGGCAGAAAGGTAGAAAAGGCAGAAAGGTAGAAAAGGCAGGAAGGTAGAAAAGGGCAGTGGTTTCTAAATCACCTCCCATTAAATACATGATTTTGAAGATGAAACGGAACTGTCCAACAGGCACTGGCATCATTGTTCTGCCCAATGAATTCAAAGCTTTGTGCCTCCTGTGACCACACAGGCACCTTGAGGGGCAGCAGCAGACACCTGACAGGTGGTGCTAAGCTCCCAGCCCTCAAGGCTGCTCCATTGTTTGCTCAATCTACTACAATCCCAGACCCACAACGGGAGATCGATGCCCTACCAGGACAAAGGGAGAGGGGTAGCCCCCACAATAGCGCAGCAAAAGCTGGGAGGGAAGGAAAAAAAAGGTTAATCCATATGTCATGCTCACTGCAGAGGAAAAGGTTGGTTGAGGCTGAAAGAAGCCAAGGGATTTGGAGTGTACTCTATAGTTTGTAAAGTTTC
>WBNM01002480.1:1403-18198 GCA_013399055.1 Ramphastos sulfuratus
ATTCCATGCAGGTGCCTCTTCATTCCATGCAGGTGCCTCCATTCCCTGCAGGTGCCTCTTCATTCCATGCAGGTGCCTCTCTATTCCGTGCAGGTGCCTCTCTATTCCCTGCAGGTGCCTCTCTATTCCCTGCAGGTGCCTCTTGATTCCCTGCAGGTGCCTCTTGATTCCCTGCAGGTGCCTCTCCATTCCCTGCAGGTGCCTCTTCATTCCATGCAGGTGCCTCTCTATTCCCTGCAGGTGCCTCACTATTCCATGCAGGTGCCTCTCTATTCCCTGCAGGTGCCTCACTATTCCATGCAGGTGCCTCTCTATTCCCTGCAGGTGCCTCCATTCCCTGCAGGTGCCTCTCTATTGCAGCCAGAGCTACCTCTCATACCATCCTACAAAGAGAGCATTAAGACAGTGCAGAAGATGTAGAGCCCTGCTTTGCCCCGGGGCTCCTGGGCTGTTTTCTCCTCTCCCAGGTGGGAGCTCTCCTGTAGCTCTGGGACCCAGGGCTGCTCACTCTCTACCCAGCTCATTACTTCCCTTTCTTACATTGCTCCTTCTTGCATTCCCACAGGAGGAGCCTGAACTGGCACCCTACCCAAACATCTGGCCAGCCCTAAAAGAAAATATCCCAGTACAGCCTTTTCCAGGCATTTTCCTGCCACACTTCCAGCTCCCATTATCTTTAAAAGACACTCAGGAGGCCTTTGCCAAGTAACAGCAACTCAGATCCAGCGAAGTGCCAACCTCAGCTGGTTCTCATGCAAGTACTCCTCACAAGCCATTCATTCCTCCTGCTTAGAATCTGTCTCTCAGCCTTGCTGGTGGCTTACCCTTCACCCACGATTGCTAAGGAATAAGATCAGATAGTCTGGAAAAGCAAAGATTGTTCCTGCTGGCCACACTGGATGCACTACAGGCGTTCAGCTGCTGCGGCTCCACTCCTTTTCCAGGAAGAAGGCTTGGGAAACACTGGCTTAAACCAAACTGGGAATGGCTTTCAGGCAAATCACTCAGCTGTCCTTGGGCTGCAGCTGCAGCATTCTCCCACCCCTCCCCTCCAGTTTGATTTCTGACTTCATGGATTAAATGCTGGTCTTAGTTTAAAGTTGGGAACTTCTCCTACCCCTCTGCTCTGCTCTGCTCTGCTGAGGCCCCACCTGGAATACTGCATCCAGTTCTGGGCTCCCCAGCTCAGGAGGGACAGGGATCTGTTGGAGAGAGTCCAGCAGAGGACTACAAGGATGCTGCAGGGACTGGAGCACTGCCTGAGGAGGAGAGGCTGAGAGCCCTGGGGCTGCTTAGGCTGCAGAGGAGAAGGCTGAGAGGGGATCTGAGCAATGTCTGTCAAGAGCTGAGGGCTGGGGGGCAGGAAGGAAGGGACAGGGACAGGCTCTGCTCACTTGTGCCCTGCCATAGGACAAGGGCAAGGGATGGAAACTGCAGCACAGGANCTGGAGCCTTTCCAGCCCTGTCTGGATGTGTTCCTGTGTGCCCTGTGCTGGATTCTCTGCTCCTGCTCTGGCAGGGGGGTTAGACCTGAAGCTCTCCAGAGATCCCTTCCAATCCCTGACATCTGTGATCTTTTGATTAACTAAGAAGTGTTTAATAAGCCTTTTTTGTTGTTTGTTTGTTTTGCTTAGGTAACTGCAAGTACCAAACCTGACACTCTGCACGTTCAGGCAACTTTCTTTATCATATTATTGCCAAAGCATAAACATCTCAGACTTGCTTCCATACCATAACTCTGTTTCATTCATTGGAAGAGATCCTCACACTTCAAAATTAATTATTTTTTTTCTTCTAATGTCATCCTTTCCCTGGAAAACTTAATTATTTTTTTGTTTGTTTGCAGAAAACTAATTATAATTATGAAAGTTTAGAGGTCCTTCCCAACCCCTGACATCCTGTGAGCCTTTCCTGCCTGCTTAACACTCATTTTCTTCTTAAACACCAAACACCTCCAACTGAATTCAGTCAGTACTGCCCAGTCACTGGTGCCAGGCAGCGAGGAACTTGTCCTCCTGTCCAGCAGAAATCATTGCAAAGTGCTGCTAAGGTTAGGAGCTGCAAAGAGAAGGAAAGGCAAAAATCACTGCAAGCAAACCACTGTCGATAGCTCCAAAACACCACACGGGGTCTGGAGCCAGCCTTGGGAAAGGCTTTCATAAGCTCTGAGTCCAGGAGAAGGCAGGCTGCCGCCTGAAGGAGCAGACTTGTGACTGCCCTCCCCAAACAGCCCCAGGCTGCCCTGACAGCTCCTCCTGCCCTGGCTGCTGACTGAGGCAGAGGCCAGAGGCTGTGGGCTCCAGAGGCAAGCAGAGGATTTAATCTCTTAGACACATCTTACTCTCCGGGGGAGGCTTTATTTATTTCACTGCTTTAACTAACTGTGAACGAATCGCAGTAACTCGATGCTGTTAATCAGGTTATGCTAACTGGGCTGGGAAGGGCTCCCACAGCCTCCAAGAGCCACTGCAATAAGGGACAACTGCACAGTGCCCAGGGGGGAGCTGTGCCTCTCTGGGAGCCACCTTGGCTCAGCGCTGGGAGGAAACAGAGAAGGGATCTTCTGGGTAGCTGTCCAGAGGTGAGGCTTATGGCACCCTTAGCCAAGCCTCCTGCCAAAGGTGACCACAGGCTGCTGGCTGAGGACAGCCTCATCCTTAACAGCAAAAGGAGCTTGCTTGTGGGAGCACAATCCCTGTGACTTTGGGCAGGGACTGCAGCTCAGGCTCAAAAGCCTCCTGCCTGCTGCTGCTGCCTGCCAGAAGCTGAGCCCTCTCACAGCCCTTTCCTTGCTGCTGCTGGATGAGGACAGCCTCATCCTTAACAGCAAAAGGAGGTTGCTTGTGGGAGCTTTAATTCTCAGTTTGTGCTGCCATGCCTTTATGAGCTGCCTGCTCTTTCTCACAGCAGCTCCCTTCCCTGCCTTGCAGCCATTTCATCTGTTACCCTGCACACTTCCTTTACCCCTTGCATACCACCTCTGCCTTCCTGGTCTTCTGTACCAGCTACACTTCACAGGCTCACAGGATGTCAGGGGTTGGAAGGGACCCAAAGAGCTCATCCAGTCCAAGCCCCCTGCCAGAGCAGGAGCAGACAATCCAGCTCAGGGCACACAGAACACACCCAGACAGGCCTGCAAAGGCTCCACAGAAGGAGACTCCACAACCTCTCTGGGCAGCCTGTGCCAGGGCTCTGGGACCCTTCCAGGCAAGAAGTTGCCCTTGTGTTGAGCTGGAACCTCCTGTGCTNCTCACAGGGAAAACATTTTCCTCATGTTTCCATGGAACTTCCTCTGCCTCAGCTCCCACCATTGCCCCTTGTGCTGGCACTGGCATCACCCAGCAGAGCCTGGCTCCAGCCTCCTGCCACTCACCTGCACATCTTTATAACCATTGCTGAGGTCCCCTCTTAGTCTCCTCCTCTCCCAGCAGCACAGTCCCAGCTCCCTCAGGCTCTCTCCTAAGGAAGATCTTCCACTGCCTTCAGCATCTTTGTGGCTCTGCACTGCTCTCATGTAAAACACTGCAAACACTGTAGAGAACACAGGGAGCTCCATGCTACTTTAGCTCACTTTACCAGCCCCAATCTTTCACGTGCAAGGTGGTGAGAGGACTGTGAGCCCAGCCTGTGTGCCCAGCCCACATGGCCCTGGTGTGTCTCTTGCCACATCTGCCAGAGGCTGCATCCAGCAGAGCTCTCAGCATGAAGGGGAAAGGCTGTGGTGTGCTGCAGCTCTGTTGGAATCAGCTGTTGGCAAGCACTCAAGTTTGTGGTGGTTTGAGGGGTTCCAGGCTAGCCCAGATTTCCTAAGAAAACTACAGAGACCAAGATCCATCCCAGGGGACAAATTGGTTGCCCCTGGATATCATAATTGTGTTATTCAATGCCAGAAACCCTGCAAATGTTCACTTTGAAAGTAAGCAGCAAGGTCAATTCCTTCTCCTTTCAGCTCTCTGGAGGGATCCTTCTCTGGGTAACTATGTAGGAGTCCCCTGTGAGCCTGGGCCTTCGAGGCTGCAGCCCACAGTCAGTCTGGCCTGCTTGGGAATAATGGGAGACAATGGGGAGGGGGGGTGGGAGAAAATGAGTACTGGGGGTTCTGGTGGGTTTGGTTGGCTTGGGGGGAAGGTTTTGGGAGGGAATTCTCATGTATCCTGCATCTGTATTAGGTGTTAAGGATTCCTGTGTGCCCCACCTTTCCCTGCACAGTTTTAAATACAACCTTTCTGTGCTTTCTTCTCCATCCCTGGAGGTGTTTCAGAGGAGGCTGCATGAGGCCCTTGGTGCCAGGGGTTAGTGAATGAGAAGCTGTTAGGTGCTGGGTTGGACTCGATGCTCTCAGAGGTCTTTTCCAACCTGGTTAGTTCTGTGTTTCTGTGTAAGGAATGGGCAGGTCGTTTGCATTTCATTCAAAGGCAAATTGCAGAGGCACAGAGGACTGCAGAAGAACTGCAAGCCCTGGGAGCTGCGTCAGGTCGGATCCCACAGGCTTTGCTGCTCGCAGGAATTCCCCAGCTCGGACCCACCTTTACCCCTTTGGGGCTAACAGAGGAATGGTCCTCAGAGGCATTTTAAGTAAAAGACTTTGCACCCATGCAGAGCTGCAAGCGGTTGGTCTGGAAGCCTCAGGAGGAAGTAGCTGCTCTGGAGTACGAAGTGCCCACAGCCCAGGTCGGCAGAGCTGGCACAAGGAGCCTGTCACGGCTGTGCTGCCCTCATTTCCTAGCCTCTGAAAGAGTTGGCAGGCTTGCAGGGCATTGTTTTCTTCCTTCTACGCTTCAGCTTGCCAGGCAGGCTTTGCCATGTGCAACTGAGCTCACAGTGGCTGGAAACTTTAACTGCTAGGTCCAGCGTTTGGAGAGATCTGTTCAGATACAGAGGAGAGAGGCAACGAAATTGAATCCTTTCCCCCCAGCCAGGCTGCACAGCTTGACTGTGCTGGAGCAGGCTCTTGTGTGAAATGCAGTGTTCTTCTCCTGGCTGAAGCACTTTGCTGCCAGGCTCTATCTGCCTGTGCATGCTGTTTCATTCACAAGTTGGCTCTCTGCTCCAGGGGAGTGAGGTTGAAGCAGCCTGTGGCACTGCCCTGCACTCACAGCAGGTTGAGTTTGCAGTTGAAAGCAGCTAGGCAGGATCAAAAGGTAGAAATCACAGAAAACAGAGAAGCCTTCGACTCTGCTGCTTGAAAGCTGTCTAGGTTTTGGTTTGAGAGTGCAACAGACTGAGATTATCTTACTTTACTCTTTGTGTAAGGAAAAAGGGCACTAGAATCACAGAATCACTGAACTCACCAGGTTGGAAAAGACCTCTGGGATCATTAAGTCCAACCTAGCACCTAACAGCTTCTGATTCACTACCCCCTGGCACCAAGTGCCTCATGCAGCCTCCNATTCAAATTCCTAGTGTGTAACTTCACCTAAAGAGAGATGTGACATGTTAGCAAATTCTCTGGGGCATTTCCAAAGGCTGTTAAAAGCACAAACAACCCAAATCCAGCTTCCAACATCTCTTGGCAAAAAAAAAAAACAAAACAAAACAACAAAAAAACCCACCAGATCCAACCCAAATCACTCAAAGCACCAAGGAGCTGTCTGAAAAATCCATAGAATAGGATTAGAGCTGATCCTCATGATCAGTCCTGAAGCCAAATGTCTGCACTAGCACAGACACATGAGCTACTGTACTGTAATAACTGTTTGCCAGGATCCTGCAGTCCTGGGGGAATCATTCCTGGATGCAAAATTCCCTGCTATGGCTGGACAGAACACTCTCCTAAGTGACACTGAAGTGCACTGCTTACCTGTGTGCAAGGTGTGTGCAAGGTGTGTGCAAGGTGCATGCCCACCAAAAGCTAAGGGCACACCTTATTAACCATCAGGGATGCAATCTGGGCACACCTTATGAACCATCAGGGATGCAATCTGGGCACACCTTATGAACCACCAGGGATGTAATCTGCCAGGCTCTGGTTTTTAAATCTCATCACAGACCCACAGGATGCATCTGGTGGAAAGAGACCTCCAAGCTCATCCAGTCCAACCCTAGATTCAGCACTGAAGGGTCAACGCTAACCCATGTCCCTAAGGGCCAGCCCCACAGGCTGCTTGAACTCCTCCTGGGATGGTGACTCCAGTACTGCCCTGGGCAGACCATTCCAGGGTCTGAGAACCCTTCCAGTGAAGAAATATTTCCTAGCATCCAGCCTGCATCTCCCCTGGGGCAGCTTGGAACCATTTCCTCTGCTCCTGTCTCTTACCACCAAGCAGCAGAGGCTGCTCCCTCCTCACTGCAACCTCTGTGCAGGGAGCTATGGAGAGGGAAAAATACTTCAGCTAGGAGCTACAAGGTGCATTTTTCTAGATAAGTGAAGAGCTCAGGTTCTGGAAAACCCAGGAAGGCTTAAGGAAGCAAATTATTTACCTGTCCTTCAGCAACACTTACAGAGCTGCCTGGGAGAAAAATGGGCACTTGGCATTATCTTGGACTGAATCTGTGTGGAGCATTGCAGTCTGACATCACAGAATTGTCAGGGCTGGAAAGGACCTCAAGGAGCATCCAGTTCCAACCCCCCTGCCATGCCCAGGGACACCTCACACTAGATCAGGCTGGCCACAGCCTCATCCAGCCTGGCCTTAAACACCTCCAGGGATGAGGCTTCCACCACCTCCCTGGGCAACCCCTGCCAGGCTCTCACCACCCTCATGCTCAACAACTTCTTCCTAACATCCAATCTGAATCTGTCCACTTCTAGCTTTGTTCCATTCCCCCCAGTCCTATCACTGCCCTCAAAAGTCCCTCCCCAGCTTTCTTGTAGCCCCCTTCAGATGCTGCAAGGCCACAAGAAGGTCACCTGGGAGCCTTCTCCTCTCCAGCCTGCACAGCCCCAACTGCCTCAGTCTCTGCTCACAGCAGAGCAGCTCCAGCCCTCACAGAACTTAGCTTTATAATGACTCCTCAGCATCCTAACCAATTATCTGAGCATTTAGGCAGCAAAGTTGCTTGCTGACACCATGGAATTTATTCACATCACTTGGAGAAAGGAACAGTAGCTGTTATGTGCTCTCTGTGCTCATAAACTGGAATCAGCTCTCTGGGAGGTCTGTGGCAAGAGGAAGATGATTTCACCTACATGCCTTAGACTTTAAAATGCAAACAGAAGTTTATGAACCAAACCAATGACTCTAATTTGATTTCATTCAAGGTAAGGAAGGTATTAAAGCCAGCCCATGCACTGCTGGGTGCTGTGTATGCAATGGGAGCTGATGAAGCTTTGGTGTCAGTTAAAAATTAGCTTGGGTGTGCTAAATGCTGCTTTCCCTCTTTCCCTGTCTGGGCCCAGAGCATGTCTCAGAGAGTGAAATATTTTTGCTATCCTACAGGCATCAACAGGAGGTCAAATATTTTGAGAGAGAGAATTGAGGGAGAAGCAAACTTCCAGTGTGACTTACCTTGGAACCAAGGGCTCCACAAGCAAATTCTGCACAAGCAGCTCTTCAAGGAAGGGTAAGGAGGCAAGCAGCTGGATTACCATCCACACCACTGCTGAAGTGAGTGCTGCATCCAGCTGTGGGGAAGGCTTGGACCACTGCAAAGCTTCCCAGGGAGGAACACAAAGAGGACTCTGCAGGGCTGCTGGCACTGGACACAGGCAGAAGTGCAAGGTGGCTGCTGCCTGCAAGTTGTTCTATGTCCTTAATTGCACAGCTATTAGATAGTGATGGACACATTTAAACCCAGCACAGCTCACATCCTGCAAAGCAGAGAGCTGAGCAATGCCCAGTGTGTCTTCATTCATCCTTGAGCAGCAGGGGTGCTAGGCAGGTGCTACAGAGTGTCAGCATGGGGTGGAGGTGAGGTGGAAGTGGTGATTAGAATCATAGAAGCATGGAGTCATAGAGTCATGGAATCATGGAATCATGGAATCACTCAGGGTTGGAAGGGACCACAAGGATCAGCCAGTCCCAACCCCTCTGCCATGCCCAGGGACACCTCACACTAGCTCAGGCTGGCCACAGCCTCATCCAGCCTGGCCTTAAACACCTCCAGGGATGAGGCTTCCAACACCTCCCTGGCCAACCCCTGCCAGGCTCTCACCATCCTCGTGCTGGAGAACTTCTTCATCACATCCAGGCTGACTCTCCCCATTTCCAGCTTTGTTCCATTCCCCCCAGTCCTGTCACTCCCTGACAGCCTCAAAAGTCCCTCCCCAGCTTTCTTGCAGCCCCCTTCAGATGCTGCAAGGCCACCAGAAGGTCCCCTGGGAGCCTTCTCCTCTGCAGCCTGCACAGCCCCAACTGCCTCAGTCTCTGCTCACAGCAGAGCAGCTCCAGCCCTCTGCTCATCCTCGTGGCCCTTCTCTGGACACCTTCCAGCCCCTCCACATCCCTCTTGTCCCAGGGGCTCCAGCACTGGATGCAGCACTCCAGGTGAGGTCTCAGCAGAGCAGAGCAGTGGGGGAGAATCTCATCCCTGGCCCTGCTGCCCACACTTCTGCTGCTGCAGCCCAGGCTCTGGTTGCTCTCTGGGCTGCAAATGCACACTGAGAACTCACATTGAGCTTCTCCCCCACCAGCACCCCCAAGTCCCTCTCCTCAGGGCTGCTCTCCAGCCAGTCCCTACCCAGCCTGGATTTGTGCTTGGCATTGCCTCGACCCAGCCACAGGAGCTTGCACTTGGTCTTGGTGAATTTTGTGAGGTTGGCTTGGGGACAGCTCTGCAGCCTGCCCAGGTCCCTCTGGATGGATCCCTGCCCTCCAGGTGTCAGCAGCACCACACAGCTTGGTGTGGTTGGCAAATTTGCTGAGGGTTTGCAATGTCAGAGGTTTGCTGCCCTCAGTCCCTGCAGCACACCCACACCCACACCCACACCCACACCCACACCCACACCCAGATTTCTTCACTCGCTTCACCTTCTGCTTCGGCTCTGCCACCTTTGCCAGCTCCCAAAGGCAACTCTTCTTACACTCATAACTGCATTCAGAGATGCCTTGAGCACCAGAATGAGCATAAGGCTTTTGCTACCCACATCCCCTGCAGAGTTTAACTGAGGGAAAGGGAAGAGGTGGCAGAGCTTTGGGAGCCAAGATCTGGCACAGAAGATCTTGCACAGCAGTTCTGTCTGCTCTGAAACTCATCTACCTTCTCTCCTCCTGCAATCCCACCTCTGAAATTCTCATCTCTTGCTGTCTGCCACTTCCCACACTGCTCATGGCAATATACCATGCATGGAAAGAAACCTTTCTCCTTTAATTAAAACATTAAATTATAAACCATGATCTGGAAGAACTGGCTCACACAGAGAGCATAATCTGCATGCTCCTGCCACTGCTTCCATCACAAGAAGCTTCAGTTGGCATTGCTGGCATTAAGAGTTGGACTTTGTTTTTCCCTCTGCTCTGTGCAAAGCTGGCTGAGCAGGTAGCTCTTAGGAGGTGGGGAAGGAGAGGCAGGAGCAAAGCTCCATGCCCAAAAGGCAGAATAACACCAGCTGTGTGTGGTGCACTTGCTGCTGCCACCCACCAGCAAGCAGCACTTCATCTTGCTGAAGGCTCCAATGCATTTGCAAGGTAAATCTCCCACTCCTCCTCCCCCTCAGCTCCACATTTCCCTCCTTGCTTTTCAAGGTGAGTCTCTAAGCTTTACAGCTGCCTTATTAAATCTTAAGATACAACTTTTGGGTAGCAGCCTGAGATGCTGAGGTAGTCCCCAAGATCTCAGAAGACAGTTCAGGTCTCACCACCCAGGCTTTTTTTGTTTTTTTGCATGGGGAAGCACCAGCACCAATCCAGAAGCCCTCACAGGCTTGGGAGGGGTCTTGTGTTTCTATATTACTTTTCACAGGCTCAAAGGATGTCAGGACCCAAAGAGCTCATCCAGTCCAAGCCCCCTGGCAGAGCAGGAGCAGATAATCCAGCTCAGGGCACACAGCAACACATCCAGACAGGCCTGCAAAGGCTCCACAACCTCTCTGGGCAGCCTGTGCCAGGGCTCTGGGACCCTTCCAGGCAAGAAGTTGCCCCTTGTGTTGAGCTGGAACCTCCTGTGCTGCAGCTTCCATCCATTGCTGCTTGTCCTATCCCAGGCAGCAGTGAGCAGAGCCTGTCCCCCCCCTCCTGACCCCCAGCCCTCAGAGAGTTATAAACATTGATTCAATCCCCTCTCAGCCTTCTCTTCTCCAGACTCAAGCTGCCATTCATTTTGGAAGGCACACATCATACATACATAGTTACATCATACATGCATCATATATGCATCATCCATCCATTATACATCCATCACCCATATACACATCATACATGCATCACACATAAACACAGCATACATACAGCATACATACATCATACATACATCATACATACAGCATACATAAACATACAAGCATGCATCAGACACACATCTTACATCACACATCATATATACCTACATCATACCTACACCATACATCTGTACATCATACACACATCATACATACCTACATCATACATGCAGCTTACACCATACATACATACATGCACCATGCATACATCATACATGCATCGTACATACATCCATACATCATACATGCATCATACAGACATCCATCATCCATCATGCATACATCATACATCCATCATGCATACATCCATACATCATACAAACATACATCACATATACACATACATATCACACACATCATACATCCACACATCATCCAGGCACCATACATCATATACATACATGCATCATACATCCATCATACAGCCATCATTCATACATCCACACATCATACATGCATCATACATCACACATACATGCATACATCATACATACATCCATCATGAATACATTTATACATCATACATCAATCCATCATACATGCATCATCCATCCATCCATCATCCATCCATACATCATCCATCCATACATCATCCATACATACATACACATATCATACATACATCATACCTACATCATACATACACACAACATACATCCATATATCATTCATCATACATACACACATCGTACCTACATCATATATACACACATCATACATCCATGCATCATTCATCATACATCCATCATACATCCATCATATATACACACATCATACATCCATGCATCATTCATCATACATCCATCATACATCCATCATATATACACACATCATACATCCATACATCATACACACATCATACATCCATACATCATACACACATCATACATACCTACATCATACCTACATCATACATATTTACATCATAGATACCTACATCATACATACCTACATCATACATACATCATACATATTTACATCATAGATACCTACATCATACATACATCATACATATTTACATCATAGATACCTACATCATACATACATCATACATATTTACATCATAGATACCTACATCATACATCCTTACATCACACATACCTACATCATACATCCCTCCATCATACATCCATCCTAGCTCCCTCCATCACACCTCCCCCATGCAAACACAGCTAAACACCTCCTCAAACAAAGCCCATTAAAGGTGATGCCAGGCACAGGGAGGAAGAGGAGGAGGCACTGCTAAGAGCACGCACACAGAGGAGCAGTTGTGAGGGAGGAGTTGGGGTCTTTGCTCTGCCCATGACAACAAACTCAGCTCTGCTCTCCAGGTATTCGCCGCTCCCTGAGCACCCAAAGGCTTGGTGGGGAGCTGGAGAAGGCTCACGTGGCCTGACATGGCAGCTTCTAAAGAGAGCAGCACACACAACAGCAAGGGTTTGAGTAAGGACATATCAGCTGTCTGAAACTTGTCCTCCCCTCATGGAGAAAAACAAACTGCAGCAGGAGACAGTTTTCTTCCTCCCACAGGCAGGAGCCCTCCTCTCCACCCACTCCTCTCTGGAGCTTGTATTGAGGAGCAGTTAGTCATAGCAGGACACAGAGGCATTCATGCCTGGATGATGAAGCTCGGAGGATAACTAGAACATGTTCTTGCCTACAGGCCAGAAGACAAGCTCTTGTTTTCCTTGCAAGCCTAATTTTAACTCCTCTCTGCTGGGGGAAGAAGAGTCACAGCTGTTTGGGCTGACTCAGCACAGTGGGGAAATACAAGCAGGGCATTGCCCACACTGCACGAGCTTCTGGCTCTCTTCTACTCACTTTCTGACCAGGCTCCTGTTTCCTCACAGGTTATCAAGCACCACACACATCACAGAACCTTAGAGGTTGGAAGGGACCTCCAGAGATCATCCAGTCCAACCCCCCTGCCAAGGCAGCATCACCCAGGGTAGGTCACACAGGAATGCATCCAGGAGGCTTTTTGTAAGTCTCCACAACCTCTCTGGGTAGCCTGCTCCAGGGCTCTGTCACCCTCACTATGAAGAAGTTTTTCCTCCTGTTGAGCTGAAACCTTCTCTGTTCCAGCTTGTAGCCATTTCTCACAGACTTGCACAGAGCTGTTGGCCATGGGATCCACAGAAGACTACAGAAGAATGAGGACCACAGGTGGCAGACATGGACGAAGCCAGCAAAAGGCAATTACTGCACAGCAGGGCCATGTAGCTGGCAAAGTCCTCACACTGAGCTTTGGCCCTTAGAAACTTTCAAAGATTGCATCAGATTGAAGGGCACCCTCAAAGATCATCTTATCCAACCCAAGGGACCCTCAAAGATCATCTTATGCAACCCAAGGACCCTCAAAGACCATCTTATCCAACCCGAGGGACTTTGAAAGATTATCTGATCCAACCCAAGGGACCCTCAAAGATCATCCTATCCTACCCAAGGACCCTCAAAGGTCATAGCCTATCCAACCCAAGGACCCTCAAAGGTCGTATCTTATCCAACCCAGGGGACCCTCAAAGATCATCTTATCCAACCCGAGGGACTTTGAAAGATTATCTGATCCAACCCACGGACCCTCAAAGGTCGTATCTTATCCAACCCAAGGGACCCTCAAAGATCATCTGATCCAACCCAAGGGACCTTCAAAGATCATCCTATCCAATCCAAGGGACCCTCAAAGATCATCCTATCCTACCCAAGGACCCTCAAAGGTCATAGCCTATCCAACCCAAGGACCCTCAAAGATCGTATCTTATCCAACCCAAGGGACCCTCAAATATCATGTCATCCAACCCAAGGGACCCTCAAAGATCATCTGATGCAACCCAAGGACCCTCAAATTTCATGTCATCCAACCCAAGGGACCCTCAAAGATCATCTGATGCAACCCAAGTCTGACCACTGCAAGCATTCATTTGCAATTCAGTGCAGAGTCCTTCAACGCCGCAATTTGAACCAGACGCTAACGAACTGCTCTGAATACATTCAGCTAAGCCTCCTGAGGTGTTATAGGTCAAACTAGAAAATTCTCCCCTCCCACCCTCTACTGGTGGCTTTGTAAGGATCCCTCCTGTACTGCTCAGAGGTCAGAAGTCAGCACCACATGCACCGGACTCAGCAGCGTCAGCATCCGGATGCACTTCTCCCCTCTCCAAGGGTATTGCTGTGCTCGACATCTAAGCGACCATGAGACTGGCAAGGAGGCATTTACTTGGATCAAGGTGTTTATTGCATCTCAGAGGGCACACATGCACTGGGGTGGTTTGTTTCTGTCCTCGTCGTTGTTTGTTTTGGGGTGGTCTTTTTGAAACTGGGATAACAAAGAAGAGCCGTTTGGAACTCAGCCTTCCGCCCACCTTTTTCCCGCTCCGCCGTTACGTCGTCCCCCCACAGCAAAGTCAGATACAACCACTTTTAATGGTACCACACACTGAGTAAATAGTTACTTTGAAAGACTTCAGGTGAATATCTTTTCCAACCCGATATGCTTTTACAGAGAGCTGCCAAGCCACTTTTTTTTTTTCACACCGATCAACAGTGACCTCGCCGAAGAGTCAAAAGATCTTTGCGCCAAAGCCGTCAGCAGAGAACGAGTATGAGAACGAATGAAGAATCCAAAAGAAACACATCTGTACAGTCAAGGGGCATGGACCTCTGGATCAGAACTCGACCTACTCACCAATAGTACAAAAGCTACTCACAGCGTAGGTGGGGCCATGGAGTAAAACACCAGCCTAAGGCGTTACACAGGGAAGCGCTAAATTAAGAGATGTAGGGAAGAACCAAACGGAGATGAGCAACGTCACCTGCAAACGTTCCAACCACAGGTACACCAAAGAGTGCTCTCACATTTGAAACCCCTTCCATGCCAGCACAAGCAGGCTTGCATTGTTTTGCCCAGCTACACAGAGAGGAGCTGACCCTTCGGTTATTTCTCAGTGCGCCTAAGCGAGGAAGGGATCAATATGCCAATTTGCGGTGTCCAAACTTAACTACCCAAAGGATTTTCCAAACTAAACCCAGCAAGAAATATGGAATTGTTTCAGAGATGAGTCTTCATTTTTTGGTAAAATCACCCATTATTAAATTAAAAAAAAAAAAAAAAATTATATTTCTAATGGAAGTTTACTTTTATCTCACTTTAAATGACCTTAAACATGTAGAGTGCCACAAAAATAAAACTTCTTTGCTCTTTTTTTTTTGTCTTTTTTCCATGACAATTGAGAGTCCTGTGACTGGGAGAGGAAAAAAAAACAAAACAAAAAAGACCAAAACAAAAATAATTCCACACAATTTTATCATAAAGATTTTCCTTACTATCTGGAATTATTCCTTACTGTTTGGTATTATTCCTTGCTATCTGGAACCATTCTTTACTGTCTGGAATCATTCCGTACTATCTGGAATCAGTCTTTACTATCTGGTGTTATTCCTTACTATCTGGAATCATTCTTTACTATCTGGTGTTATTCCTTACTATCTGGAATCATTCTTTACTGTCTGGTATTATTTCTTACTATCTGGAATCATTCTTTACTATCTGGAATCATTCCTTACTATCTGGGCTCATTCTTTACTATCTGGAATCATTCTTTACTACCTGGTATTATTCCTTGCTACCTGGTATTATTCCTTACTATCTGGAATCATTCTTTACTATCTGGAATCATTCTTTACTATCTGGAATCATTCTTTACTATCTGGAATCATTCTTTACTATCTGGAATCATTCTTTACTATCTGGAATCATTCTTTACTATCTGGAATCATTCTTTACTATCTGGAATCATTCTTTACTATCTGGAATCATTCTTTACTATCTGGAATCATTCTTTACTATCTGGAATCATTCTTTACTATCTGGAATCATTCTTTACTATCTGGAATCATTCTTTACTATCTGGAATCATTCTTTACTATCTGGAATCATTCTTTACTATCTGGAATCATTCTTTACTATCTGGAATCATTCTTTACTATCTGGAATCATTCTTTACTATCTGGAATCATTCTTTACTATCTGGAATCATTCTTTACTATCTGGAATCATTCTTTACTATCTGGAATCATTCTTTACTATCTGGAATCATTCTTTACTATCTGGAATCATTCTTTACTACCTGGTATTATTCCTTGCTATCTGGAATTATTCTTTACTATCTGGTGTTATTCCTTACTACCTGATGTTATTCCTTACTATCTGATGTCATTCCTTACTATCTGGTATGACCACACTATGCTTCCTAACAGGCAAAGGACAAATTGCATCCTAGGGAAATTTTAGGTGTCCTCAAAAAAAAAACCCCAAAACAAACAAAACAAACAAAAGCACACACAAAAAAAATTATATACATTGAAACCTTCAAAATAAAATTAAAAAAAAAAAAAACCAAAAAACCCAACAAACCCAACCCAACCCAAACTCAACCACAGACATGGCTCCGAATGGCTTCACCAAACAACAGCTGCATCATCTGCCCCCGAGGGATAGGTTCAGAAAAGCACTAGAAGGCATCAGAAACATACATCCATTGGTTCCTTTAGATTGGAAAACACAAACAACCCAAGTACACAAATCTCCAGAGGGAGGTGGAGGGGGGTAACAGCTAAGGGAAGTACACATTCCTAAATGTTCACTTTCACAGCTGTGCTACACGTTTCAGGAGGAAGGAGGAAAATAAAAAGTCTGAGTAAGCATTGGGTTTGGTACTGGTGGCTCACTTGGAAACTCTTGAGCGGCCGTTGGTAGGTGCCAAACTCCTGGGGGGGGATTTTTTGTCATCCGGTCAGAAAAACTGCAGCTGTGGACACAGAAAAGCATCAAGTGAGAGCTGGGATGGGCAAGGAGCTCAAGCAACCAAATCTGCGCAGCACTTCACACCTCGAGGAGGTGTTAGCAGGCTTCGCGCGGACACTTGGCACAGAATGGCCTGGATTGGAAGGGACCTCCAAAGCTCAGCCACTCCAAGCCACTCTGCGCTCTTGGAAACAGCTGGGAGACTTCCAGCCCAAAGGAGAGTGTGTCCCTGGAGATATGCTGGAACCACTCACTGCACAGTCTGCTTCTGTGAATCATACCATCACAGAATGGTAAGGTTGGAAGGGACCTCAAAGCTCAGCCAGTTCCAACCCACTAGTACACTCCCACTAGTACTAGTGTACACTAGTACCTCCCACTAGTACAGGTCACTCAAGGCCTTCTCCAACCTGGAGTGAATGCTGCCTTTAGAGCCCATGGTTGACCCTTGCTCCCAGACTAAAACATGCCAGTTCCTTAGGATGCTGGAAACAAGTCCAACTGACCTCTTCCAGATTGGTTCACCAGCAGCCTAGAAGCAATGAACCTTCCTTCAACTCCCAAACTCTTCTGGGGAGCTTCTAAATTAAAAGTTGTACTGCCCTAGCAGCTGTCCCCACACTAAACCAAACATCTGGACACTCAGGTATGGCATCAAAGAATCACAGAATGGGCTG
>WBNM01002481.1:0-19578 GCA_013399055.1 Ramphastos sulfuratus
GGGCAAGCCAGAGTCCTTAGAATGGGTGCCTCCAGGTTCTTTGTCCTCTTTCCTGAGGTTGCTTCTCCTCAAAACAGAAGGAGGGAGAGCAGAAAAATATGTCTGGGCAAGCCAGGACATGTATAAGCCTATTTTGGCCTGCTTAGGCCTACCACAACACAGTTATCTGAGTGCAAATACTCAGATACCTGTAACTACCAAGAGATGAAACACCTCTGGAAACAGCAAGCAAATCATGGTAGACCAGAGTCTGATTCTTTGTGATATGTCCCATCTCAGGATGCAGAGTGCAGGACAGGCAACATCACCATGTTGAGGAGGAAATGGCTGCAGCATGCTACAGTTTGAGTGTTAGAAGCTTCCGATTTTCTCAGCAGATCTGACAAGGTGATGTTCAGTTCTGGGCAGAAGAGGATGGATGTACAAACTGACAGTGCCTAGCCTTGCTACATTAACCTGACAGCTGATTCGAAGTTGTACAGCCTTGCAGTGTGCTTTAAACCCCAAACATACAATGTAGAAACCTGGCAAGATTGCTATGGAGCTCTTTGGACTATTAATTTAGGTTTCTTTCCTGTGGAGATCATAAATAGATAGAACCAAGAGCAAGGGTTGCAACTTTAAAAGTACCTCATGTGCATTAAGGCCCCAGAAGCACATCAACTTTAAATTGGAAGCATATGAAATGCACAGATTTGAAGGCAGAGCAGTGTATTTCCTATTTTAGCTTGTAGCACTGAGTCGAGTGTTGTAATTCTGAAATCTATGTAACCTGTGGAACACATCAATTTTTTGGCATGGAGATAACAGCACAGACCACCACACTACAGGCATGTAAGGCAAGCTGATCCTTAACCTACGAGTCTTGGAGATTCTCCGGCTGCTGCCTGCACCAGCCTGTAAGTGTAGATTTCTCACTAAGATGCAACTAAAAGTATCCCTTTTTGAGGTCCATGTGCAGCAGAGGTATATTCTGCCTCTCAATTTTTTCCAGACTTCAGGGTCAGACAGCGACCAGACAAGCAAATAACAGTCAAATTATACAGGAAGTTGTCAAAAGGGTCCTAGCACAGACAGAAAGGACTTTTGACCTTCCTGGGTGTTAAAGGTCTGGTTCAAGTTTCTTTATAGTAATCTGTAGCTATGGCAATGAAAACAGGCCCTTTGAGTGAATCAGTTTGTAGATTTTGCTTTGAAAGTTTCTTTGACTTTCATATTTGAATTGAATTTTAATTTAAAAAAATTGCTTAAAGCTATAACTCAAGAAAGACTTTATTTACAATAGAAAAAGAATTGAGGCTGAGAGCTGTAAGGGTGGGCTGAGGGAAAAAAAAGGAGAAAGGATAAAGAAAGAGCACAATGATGTCTCCTCACACCAGAATCAGACTGAAGTTTGTGTTTTCTCTCTTTCTCCCTCTCGCTCTCTCCTCAACCACTGAGGGAAGAGGTTACCTGCCTCACACTTCCACAGAGCCTTAAAATATTTTCAGACATGTAAGTGGCCTGTGAGAAAATCAGTGGGATGTGGTGACAATATCTTCAAAGTCAGATGTGAAAAGAGGAGGCTATAGGCACATTAAAATTGTTTTGAAAGAGCAAAAAGAGGGTTGTTTTTTTCTTCTCCAAGGCCAATCAACATAATCAGAACCATCTTTATTTTTTCTTGTTGTAGTAGTTGTGGTCTTGCAAATTCGTTAACACAAGCATAGGAAAAGATTAAGAATTTAGATTATGACACAACTATCGATATTAGTGTCTGACAGCAATATTATCACCTCACTGATATAAATGCTGAGCATAGGTGATTTTACAAGTGTGACTGATTAAAGCAACATAAATAGTGGTCTTGGCACTAATGCTGTCAAGAATAAATCTGGGACCTTGACAGTATCGTGTGAACCCAGCCTCTGGCTGGCCTGAAACCCTCCTTCATCAAGAACAAGCCTGTCATATCTTTTTTCCCCTGCTTTTAATATAGAACAGCAAATTTTTTTTTTCTAATTAATTGCACAGCATCAGAAAATAGTCCTTTAGCACCTACCATACTTTAACTGGTGATTTTTTTTTTCTTCTATAAAAGATGGTATTTGCCAAGACTATGTTGGAGAAAGTCTGTGAGAAGGGATTTGATGCTGTTACATTTGGTAATCAAGACAATACTCATCATTAGGCTAATGCACAACTTTTGCTTGCAAGATGTCTTTCTTTTCCCTCCTTGGGAGTTCCTTGCTGATGGCTACCTGAGAACTTTTCAATAGTCCAGATGGCCTGTGTACAATGCTTCATATCCTTGACTCATCAAATATATCAGGTGCAAACAAGCTCTCTCCATAGCATATGTGACAGTTGTTCTCAAGTATATCAGGATCACTCTGCACAGGTTTCTGAGAGAGAAATTAAGGAATGTGCTGTACAGAACACATCCCAGGATTCCCTCCACAAGTCTCATTCCTCTCCATCCAAGAGCAGCTCAGGTGCACAGAACGAGTCTCAAAGTGCAGGTAGGCATGGTGGGGACGAAGGGTCCACTCTGTGCTCTCCTTGCTTCATACCTTGGACTTTGCAACTGCTTGCCAAGTGTTGGATGAAATCTCTGCTCAAGGCCAGAAGTATCCACAAGTCATACTGCATAGGTGCATGAAAGGAAAGCATTCAGAGGCCAGGCAGCAAAAACTTTTCATCCATATAGTCCTGGAGACTTGGCCAGGACCAAGCTTCTCCTGAGTATAGAAGAGATGTTGTGAGCTAGAAGTGTTTTGTACTACATCTGTGGGGAGAGAAAGAGAGAGGTTAGTGTTTCTACATGTACTCTTATGCTCTTTTTCACCTCAGCAGATACAAAACTAGAGATTCACAGTGTCACCCATAACATACCTGGGCTGATAGGTTAGAAGTGGAGGTTAGGAGGCTACTCTTCTATGAAATAACTGTCCAAAGCTGTCAAAAAAATATATTATAACAGGGCCTGATCTTTATTTCCCATTGCTTTTAAGATTGGGTTATGTTTCTACTGTTTATCACATTCACCCTCCAAAGATAGCCAAACAATTGAATCAGACACTCAGATTACAACAAATACTGGAAACTGCAATATCTGTGCACTATATGGCACAGAGGAAATGGTATTCCTGAGATCATTAGTCCTAATAAGAGGGAAAATGTTGTCTTAAAGTAACATATACACTAAGTTTCTTTACAGTGAAAACATGTCCTCAGATATCCACACTCAGTTCTGTTCCTTGTAAAGACTTGGTGTATTTTCCACTTACAGTTTGCAATATCTTTTGTTTGAGAATATCCTGATAACCTCATAATAGCAAATGAAGTTATGTTCCACATACATGCTGGAATAGTTGCTATTATTCCTGCTTTATACAAAGAGGACCAGCTTCTGACCTCTGTTATGCTACAGAGCTTGAATAATTTCAGTAGAGTAAAAGACTTGAAAGTGATGGGTGCTCTTGAATTCTGATGAGCCAAAGGATAAGCCAATTCTGTTTTCCTCTCAAACTTGCCCAGCTAAAATGGAATACCTTGTGTGTGTCTCAAACATATATAGTCTTGAAAGACAGCATTCCAGACCACTAAAGGAAGGCCAAGAAGGGTAGAAAACAGTTTCGTTAAAAACAAACACCTGTAAAAAACATCTGCTTCACAATTAGCCAAAATGTCTATACATTTTTTCATTAAAAGCAAGGAAGAATAAGAGCACAGTAGGATTGCAATATCCCTTCACATGCTACCCCCAATCCAGATTATTCTTCCATTACAGGACCCACCCGGGACACTGAAGTTCAAATCTCCTTAGTGTTCAATATGGTGCACTGATTTTAATCTAAATGTCTTCCACTTTAGAGAATAATCACCAAGTTGCAGGTTATTGTAGGACAAATCTCTGAAATCTTCCTCCCACGAATTACATCCCAGATGAGAGGAATCTATTAGGGCAGTTGTTATTTTGAGAGGCAGAAGAGGAGACAATATATTTTTAAATGTCCTGACAAGCTCAACTTCCAACCTTTGAAAAAAAACCTTTGAACACAGCATCATTCACACCTAAAATTCAAAGAATAATCCTAATTCTTTTGCCATTACAAGAAGTTATCTGTAGTTGGAAAACACCTGTTCTACATCAGGGAAAAAGTTAGTGAGAAAGTGAGGAGGGGGNAAAAAGTTAGTGAAAAAGGAGGGAAAAAAAAAAAAAAAAAAAAAAAAAAAAGGAGCTGCCTTTTTTTGTTTGGTAGGTTTGATTTGATTTGGCTTGGGTTTTTTTCATTTTTTCCATGTAAAGTGGCTAATTACAGCTTTGGCAGGCAGCATTTTATGGGACAGACCTCATTTAAAGTTCCCCAAACAGCTTTCCACTACACAAACAGTAATCGGATTTAAAGGAAATATTTTTGCTCCTTGTGCCAAAACAGAAAACTGATCTTATTCAACTAATCAGGGATACTAAACAATGTATGACCTGGCTAGATTTGTCTATTGATATTTCAAAGGAGAGCTGTCAAGTACAACCTAGGCTCCTACAGCTGCAAGAATCATCCTCTGAAAGTATGGTTAAATCCAAATACACACTGATTAAGGTCAAGCATAGAGCCCAGTTCTACAAAAGTACTAATTTTGGATCTTGAGGAGAAGAGGTGGTGCTGTGTGTGGTTTCTGCTAAGTGAAAGAGAGTGGGAAGCCTTTAAATTTCAAACTTAAATGAGAACTTGGAATCAGAAATGGCAGCCACTCTCTTAACTTTATGTAAGAATATACAATTTTCATTAAGCAAGAGTGTGTATAGCTTGCAAGTTCCCAACCATCTGATTTCAGCAAAATAAGGAAGTAGGGCACTATTTAAAATAAAATCTCAAGTCAGTGTTTTAATTTGAATCTTGAGAAAAACATGTCAAGCACCTTGCACTCTTCTTGGTCTGTTCGATGCTCTAAGTGTACAGAAAGATTCATTTAGAGAGGTGTCATGTGAAAAACAGACCGGTAGACAGACATTAAAACTGAGGGGACTAAGGGATTTCTGGCACTGCTGTAATCCTTTCAACAGTTGATTTTGCTCTTTCAATTTTTTTGTGAATAACCGTTAGCAAGAGGGTGAAAACTGACAGCAAAATTATCAGTGTAGGTCTGATTCTATACCACTGTTTTCTGTGGGAGCAACTTTATATGCTTTGAAACAAACCCAAATCTCACTGAAGTCAGCAGAAAACTTTGATTTTGGTGATCGGCTAATTTGATTAACTATCCTAGAGTATATGTCTACCAGTACTGGTCACCAAGGTCACTGTCTTTTTCTTTCTGCGTATCTACCACTTTGTTGCACTCCCTTATGTAGTATCTAAGCATATTTGCACTATCCTTTTCCTTCACATCTTGTACCATTATTTGTTTGTTTGTTTGTGATGTGGGTTAGGGANTATTTGTCTGTCCCTATGATCCTTTTCCCCCCCAGTTCTTAATAGGTGTGAGATCTCTGCTTTCCAAAATTCCTACAGGAGGCTGTGAGTAATATCTCAATGCAACATTTAGTAAAGGCCACTGATACACCAGCTGAACCATCAGAGATGTCTGACCTTCTCCACTTGACAGGAAAGTACTTTTGATCAGTTCTTGTTTCAGTCAGAAGTTTAGAACTATGGTGATGAAAGAATGGGGTTTTTGTTTGGTTTTTTTTGTTTTGTTTTGGTTTTTTTTGTTTTTTTTTATAAAAGGTATAAAAGAGTTATTAATATGATACTTGCCAGGGAAAGGGAAAGATTCGTATTTAACAATCAACAGATTAAAGTTAGCATTTGCAGTAGCTGGAACTGGAGAATTACACTTGAATTCTTCTCCATGCTCAGCTAGATCCTACTTTCTTCCTGCTATGGGCTTGCCAAGAAAGTTAGGATATATCTAAAATTCTTAAGTAAAAGTCTGTTAGTTTACTTTGTTAAACTCCTGAATTGATGCTTTTATTCAGAAGCAATCTGTATTTGCTTCAGCTTCATCCTGAAGCTTGTTACTTTACACAGTTCCTTGCACAACACACCAGCACACCACACACACCTGGATATTCTTAAAGAAACAGTAAATATCACAGAACTAACTGTGATTATTTCAAAATCCTGTACAGATTTTGAATAACAAGTATTAGAATAACTTGACATTGTAAACTCTGAAGATCTAGATAGCTACAGAGTAGTTAATTTTCCAAGAGTCCCTTTGCTTGTGCTTAAAACCAGTCTCTCACTCATGCTAATTGTGACATCAACTATGAACAAAAGGCATTTTTCAATGCTGGTGGTTTGGTTTTGTTGTTGTAGCTTTTTGTTTGTTTTGGTGTTTTTTTTTTTGTTGTTGTTGCTTTTTTGTTTGATTTGGTTTGGTTTGGTTTGGTTTGTTTTCTTGCAGGAAGATCCTTGTTGCTTGCACTTTCTTTTCTGTGAAGCAGATACGCACTACCAAACCTTTTCCGTTGGCTGCCTCCCTGTTCTGCTTGATTTTTTATTTCTCTTTTTCTGCTCTTCTCTACTGTTTCATTCTCATCTACCTACCTTTTCTGGTCAAGGTGCATTTACCTTAACACTGTAACAGAATGATAAGACTTGGAACTTCCCATTGCCTCCTGCTTCAGCATGAATTTTTTAATACTTCCAGAATGCATTATCAAAACTTCATACCTTTGCTTACTGGAGGCAATATTTATTCATTCCAGGTTCCAGACAATGGGATCAGTGGGATCCGGGAACCACATTCTGAATGCAGACACAAGTTTTGTGCTTGATGTAGCCAGAAGCAACATGAGGCAGATGTGAGAAATGTGATTTTTGCAATCCCATGTCAAAATGGACCTCCATTTAGGCTGTAACTCCTATTTTTCACTCAGTTGTCAAGTGTCTGTAAACAAAGAGTCTTTGTCTGATGTCTGGCCAAACAACCAAAAACTGATCTTCCAAAACATTCTTCTGGGATTTCTTTGTTTGGATCTTCTTGGAAGAAATCCTATTAAACACACAGAGCAGAAAGGTAAATATGAACTTCACCTCTCAAACTCTTTTCTCATATGACATTTCTGTCCCTTGCAACCGCTGGTTTGTTGGGTAAGGCTCTATCAATGCAAGAACTGCAAAGCCCCCTTTTACTTCATGACATTTCTGTGCTCGTTTCCCAAAGCGATCTCCTCCTCTACTCTCCCACATCCTTATGCCTACCTGGCTTGTTTAGAGGGGCCATCAGGGTGTCTGGAAACATGAGATCTCATGGTGTGTGTCCTGCTATGTATACTGTCCTCTCAGGAGCAATATGGAGGGCAGCAACAGCAGGAAACTACTGTGACTTCCTCTGATATCATATCACAGTAAATTAAATAGGATGGACAATGGGGGAAACTCTGCATGTTAGATGAACAGAGGACAGAGTGCCAGGCATGAAGACATGTACCATAACATCCAGAGGACAAGGGCCTCTATTTATTTCTGGAAATAATTCTCCAGCCTGTCTCTATGACAGCCCAAAGACTGCAGCTACACAGCTTGTGGCAGCCCACATCCCATACAAGATGTCCCTTGTTCCTTAGTGGGGAGGAAAGGGATCACCAGCACCTTCCTCTGAGCACAGAAGAACTCTCTTTGACGAAGACTACAGAGCTGAGATTTCTTCCCTGAGTAAGATGTCAGTTAAGAGGATATTATCAGGTTAACCCTTTTACCTTGAACCTTTCATGAATAATTCAGTCCCTTCACATTTAATATTCATCCACATAACCTCAGTTGTCACTCAATAAGGGTCATTACTTCCTATCCATGTCCAATTGTATTTGTTCCTGAATCTTTCCTCCATATCTTTATTAATTGGTCACCACATGTGGCAGAGATGTATATGATCTTTTTCTCCAGCTTCGTCCCTGTAGCGGAGATTACTGTGCTGGGTCCCTCTGAGCGTGATTTTTGTGTGCATTCATTTTCCAATGACAAGATATGAAATCTGTTGTCAGAAAACCCAAGTTTGTCAGTGAACATTTACGTGTCACATGTGGCAGCCTTTTTGTTTCACTCTCCTTGTGGCGCTCTGATAGGGACTTCTGGAAAATTAGCCTAGCAAAAGAACTTTCTCAGTCCATTGAGTTTACAGGCTATTCTTTCTGGGGATACATCTGACCCCAGAAAACCAGAACAGAATTCTGAATTTTACAAGTGAAGATTTGCACAAGAGGAATTTATAGACATCATTGAGAAATTAGATAACAAAGAGATATCAAAGTAACAAAATGTCTGTGCTTCCAAACTTGCAAAGCTTCTTGTCTCTGACGACTCTACAGAAGAGGGACTATCTCTTATTTAATTTAAACATCCAGTGGGACAGAGAGAGTGATGTAAGTTAGACTAGCCACTAAGTTAGTAAAGAACAGATTGATGTTGCAAAAGCTTAAGAAAAAAGTCAGTTCAGGGCAAAGTGGTACAACTTTTACAGATCCAAAAATGACAGCCAGACTTAAGGGGGTTTTAACTATCCATTTCCTAAATACGAAAATTGTATGCCTTGACATTAACTTAACTCCTTAATTACCCATCTTTCAGCTGAGTCCTTGCATGGAAGTGGTATGGTAATGATGTATTTCTATTGCCAAAGAGAATAGCTAGATCAGAAAAGCTTATTTCCTCATCTGCTAATCTTTTCAGACTAGAAATTTGCCTATAACCCCACACAGATTTTTCTCATCAGAGTTTTCTTAAACACCAACAAGCCACTATCATTTCAGCTCCATCGTTGCAGACCCATTGATATTCCCCCGAGAATCCATTTGTTTTGTGTGCAAAGCACAATGTGAAAACAGCACTCAGACAGAACCCAAATTTACAACTGGATTATGAACATGGCGTTATCTGTGCTATGTTTGCAGTCTCTTTCTTTGTTTCTTGTTTTTGTTTTCCTTTTTCAAAGGAGAAACTGTTACTGAATGTTTCCATCACACACTTGTGACCTGGTTCTAGCTGAAATAAGGTCAATTTTCTTCTTAATAGCTGGTACAGAGCTGTGTTTTGGCTTTAGTATGAGAATAATGTTGATAGCACACTGATGATTTAGTTTTAAGTAGCATTTCTCCTAAGTTAAGGGCTTTTCAGTTTCCCATGTTCTGCCAGCGAGTGAGTGGACAAGAAGAGAGGAGGAAGCATAACCAGGACAGTTGATCTGAAGTAGCCAAAGAGATATTCTGTACCATAGATTGTCATGCTCAGTATACAGACTGGAGGAAGTCAGCCAAGGTGGGGTAGATTGCTCTCCGGAGCATCAGTCAGCAGATGGTGAGCATTTCCATTGTGCATCACTTGTTTTTTTATGGCTTTTATTTCTCTCCTTCCCCTCCACCCCCATCCCTCCCTTCTCCTGTTACAATTATTATATTTTATTATTAGTATTACTGTATTTTATTTTACTTTAGTTATTAAACTGATTTCATCTCAGCCTACCAGTTTTACTTCATTTTTTTTAACTTTCCTCCCCATCACACTGGGAGGGAGAAGGAGTACCCAAGCCAAGCAACTGTGTGGTGCTTGGTTTCTGGCTGGAATTAGTTAAACCAGGACAACTTGTTAATACAAAAATTCCCATACCATCAGCATATGACTATGAGAGCAAGGCTGCCAGTCAGATCATTGTCAGACCAGGCTATAGAAAAAGTTTGGTCCAAAATTTGTCTCATTTTCTCTCTACTGCCCACTACCCACCTTTCCAAGCCACACCCTCCCCCCTCTCACTCCTCTCACCCCTCTTTCTTCCTTCCTTCCTTCCTTCCTTCCTTCCTTCCTTTCGTCCTTTCTCTTTCTTTCTTCCTCTTTCTTTCTTTCTTTCTTTCTTCTTCCTTTCTTCCTTTTTTTCTTTTTTCCTTTCTTCCTTTCTTCTTCCTGTCTTCCTTTCTTTCTTTCTTCCTTTCTTCCTTTCTTCTTCCTTTCTTTCTTTCTTTCTTCCTTTCTTTCTCTCTTTCTTTCTTTTTCTCTTTCTTTCTTTCTTCCTCATAAAATATTTTGGATGTAATTTACATCCTTATGCAGTGAAAAGCAAAGGATTTGATACTCCTTAGAAGTTGCATGAATTTTTATCCCAAATCCTATACCAGGCAGACCAGGAATACTCAACGACAGTCCATTATGACACTTAAAGGAGAGTAGATGAAACTGATGAGTAGGAAAGTGTACCCAGAACCAACTTACAGATGTGGACGGCTGAAAACAGGACAGGATTTGCTTCCCTTACCTGCAGAAAGAAATCTCCCCTGACATACCGCAAGAACTGGTGATTTTGCAACCTTACCATTTTTCCACTTGTTCTCCCAGCTAGAAATAGCAAGTGCAGGAGTTCACAAATAAGGCAGTGAAGTTAGAGAGAAAAGTCCAACTGAACTCCCTAAAAAGTGATTTGATTGGATCTGCTTTCAAAATGTGACCAAAGTTTTCCACTGAGTTGGTCTTTGCATTGCCTGGACTGCTCTTAATTTCATTGAGATGTGTGTGAGAGGTATATAGTAAGAAGGGAGATCTTACTGCACTGAAGCTTGCTCTCAGAACTAGCTCACTGTGTAAAGAGATTCCTGTAGTAAAGGTTAAGTGTACACTGTATATTATCTTCTCTCTTCCACTTTTTTTTTTTTTTTTTTTTTAAACAAAAAGAACAAAGAGAAAACGAAAATAACCATTGTGAAAGTTTAAAAGTATGACCTCTAGAACCAGACATGCTGAGACTGGGCAATATTGAATCCAGAAACAGAAGGGGTTGGATGAAAGGCTTTGTGATATGAATCTCTGTCTCTCCTGCCCTCAGCAGAAAGGCTTAAATATCTGCTTCTTGGACAAACAGATCAATACAAGCTTTTTAACATCTTCAATGAGAGCTCATTAATGCTCTCCTGGTGTCCTCTTTTGTGCCCTGATGACCTGGTGGGAGCCAGGGAAACTGAACTGTAGCTTGGTAATCATCACAGGAATCACTTCATATCATCTCCTATTGAAATGTGAATTGTTTTCCTAATTATTCAAGACTACAAAGAATGAAAATGCAAACTAATTGAGAAGACATTGTGATTTATTTGAGTATCTGAGATTGGACCTAATAGTTTAGGTTAAATGTTAGCCAATAGAATATTTGCCACTTCTTTGAAGAGTTGAATGATAGAAAAGCACAAGAACTGAAAATTCCATTTCCTACAATCACTACTTCATTTTATGTAGTTTATGGATTTTATTTTGTTCCTGGAAGCATCTGGATGTTTCTCCCTCTAAGGCTCATGTCCAGGCTGGGTTCAAGATCTTGAAACTTTTTGAGGATCTGATCAATAGAAGTAGAATGTGAGGTAGTCACTTTTATTAAACAAATAGTGAAGGAAGTTAGAGTATTATTTTGTTGTATACTGAATAATTGAACAAAAAATATTTAGTATGGTTCATCACTAGGTGGGATTTTATAAGGAAGATGTTCTGTTCATTTTACAGAAATGAGTTGCATTGTTCATGAGGTTTTGCATCAGTTTTAGTCTGTAGTGCATTTCTATACCACAGTCTGAGAATTAAAATCTTTCACAGAGACAAAAAAAAATCATAAAATACTTTTCCTTAAACTAAAGAAAGGCAGTACATGCACAAAAACAGTTTGCCAGAGCTAATAATATTTATTATAAAATAGTATATGAGGTTAATCACTGCATAGATGTGACCTAACATTCAAAGTGACATATATGACTGACAGGGGAAGAAAAGAGGTGCTCAGACATTTTAAAGAAGTTGGATCTTCTGTAAACATTGAAAATTAGAAAATCAGGCCTTCTGCATATGTCTGATTTTGAGCCATGGAAAACTGGAATTGTTCACTGTTTCTGAAAATTTAAGCCATGTAGACAAAAACAGGAATTTAATATATGTAAGATATTTGCTCTTTCAAGCACCTGTCTCAAGTATCTTCTTATTACTGACAATGTAGGTTGCCACAGTGCAAAGATATTACTACTGTATATTAGCCTGAAAATAATGGTGTACTCATAGAACTGAGAAAATTCTTTTCAGTTTCAGAGTGTGCAGTTTTTGGGGTGACCCATCTGTTAGCCCAGACATGTAATAACTAAACAAGATACAGTACAAAGATAACAGAACCCAAAAATGTTAATTAAAATATGGGGGAAAAAATAAAAGGAACAACAACAACAACAAAAATGCTACCCTGATCTATTTTAGTCACACTTTATGATCCTGTTTTTAGAGCAAGTATTTAATTACACATATTTTCATAATTTCTTATGTTCTGACATATTAATTAAGAATGCTCTAATTTAACTCCCGTGTCACTGTTGGCCAATCCTGTAAAAACATTTTCTTATTTTTGTACAAACACAAAAATTAAGAGGAAGGTAAAGGCAGCACCTCAGATTGCTGCCTACATGCTGCCATTCTTTCTTGTCATTGAAATAGCAAGCTAATTATTTTAGAGTGATGGATTCCCCCATCTGTACAGTGCTTGGTAGCACTAACACTTAATAAAATATACCTGAGAAAACAGCAGTCTCCTGAAGGTTTCTGGGCTGAAAGATGTGTCTTTGATGGCAGAGCCATGAAAACAAGGTGAAGGGCCTCACACTTTTACTGTGACTACACATGGCCTCTGCCCCATTAGACACTCTGAAAACTGTAAGTAGTAGGTAAGGTTTATGGACTCATATGTCTTCTCAGGTCCTCCTCAAGACTTAATAACTAGAAGACACCTCCTTGGAGCCAAAGTAGGTGACTAAACTTGATTTCTATTGTTTTTGTCATAATGAATTTAGTCTTTCATCTAGGAGCCCAAAATATTGCAGATTTAGTATGCACAGGTGAATGTCAGCAGTAACTAAAGCAGTGATATGACAGTAAACAGTGCACAAACTGCAGTCAAATAAATACAAAAATCAAAGTTGTCACTCATGATACAAAAATGCCAGTATCTGTAGCTAGCAGGCCTTTAGAAGCAATGTGCCTAGCATCAACTTGAGACTGTACTTCAGCTGACGGTGTTCCTCTAAGAAAGTGTGACAATTACACCTGCCTTACTTCAAGCCAAGAGCAGAGTTCAGGTTCATGACATCAGGCTGGCAATGTGCAAGTACTTTTGCACTCAGGAGCACAACCTGAGGATGATAGTCAGTATGGCTGTGTGTGTTGTTTGTATCGTTAGGTTAATTTGCACTGAGGAAGCAAAGAAGGGAGAAGAATGCCACTTTCCCATTTTGACAATTATCCACCACTATTACTGCTGTAGTATGTGTCAAATTAAATGTATGCTGGGCCTAAGTCCAGCAGCCTTGAAATGTAGAAGAGGATTATGGGAGCATCAGTGACTAATGAGTGCTACAGGATAGGTGGAAATTAAACCCTAAGATACTCCGACAAGCACTGAAGTGGGCAACAAGGCTCGTATAATACTGACGCAAGAACACAAGGGAGACAACAGAATAGCCTTGGACCCTTCAGTACTGGCAGGTGAATTAATGTCTGTAGAAGTTACTCTGACTAGCATTAGCATATACCTGATAAGTATGGCAGTGAGATCTCAAGGTCTCCACTGTAATCCTGCCTTCTTTTAATTCAAAAGAATGCGTGTACCTTAAAGTGATGCAGACATGCAACAATCATTTCACTGTCCCCTGTTCCTGTTGGAGGGACATGAGCTGGTTGTGAATCGTTCCCTCAAGAAATCTTGGTAATCTTGACTATTTTTGAATTTCTTAATATATTTTGATTTATAGCCTAAATTAGACTTAAGCCAGCAACAGTGTGTCTTGGATCACTTCTTAAAATAAATGAGATATGCTGATACTGAAATGTTGGTAAAAGGGGATTAAGAAGACTAGGCTGCTTTCCACCCCAGTGCTTTTGCGTTACTATTAAGAGGGAGGGATTAATATCAGATTTCTAGTATCTGGTTCCTCAGTGATACTGCTTAATTATCCAGATAAATGATCAGAGTCAAAGCATGAATGGCAGCATAAATATAAAGAACATCATCTTATAATTTTTTCCCCCCATAAAAAACATGTGTATTAGTTTTAGTACCGCAAAGATACATTTTTTTAAGTGTTCATTAAAGTTTAAATTTAAGTAGTTTTCAGATAACACAGTTTTGGTTAGTAGCCATTTAAAAAGATAAGCGGCAGTTTATTTATTTATTAAAAGGCACATACAAGTAGCTTACACTAAAAGACTTCCAAAAACCCTGGCCTGCTTGTCCCTGCACTAAAGAGTTTTCTTCATTTTCACTCTCATGGCCCTGTCACAGAGACTTCACCCTCATTGAAGTGAATGGGTCACTGAGCATCCCTCTCTTCATATAAGAAACTGCAAGCATCTAGTCTCCCTGCTCAGGCTGTGGAGGGGAGGGCCGTGGCTTCCCAGGTTAATTCTGAGCCCAGATCCTCTTTATAGCTCTGGTCTATAGTCTGGCAATTTTATCCAAGTAATACATTTGACACTTGTAAGTGTGCGAATGTAATTTCATGACAATCTCTAGACTTTCAATGCAGACTGATAAGGTTGGGAAAGAAAGGTTTGACACCTAGAATTGGTTCAAATAGAATCATTTTGGCTAGGTTTTTATTTTTGTTCCTCACTAAGTCCTTTGTTCAAGGATCTGCATTTGGTATCAGACATGAGGAAGTGGGTTAAAAATTATTTTAGCAAAACACTGGAAACCTTTTGTGATCTATGCTTGCCCTTCCTAACTTGCCAGCATGGCAGGATTTCAAGGTCTCTTGAAGCTGAAAGGTGGAGAGAAAATATTGGTCTTGGAGGAGAATTTTTCCTCAGTTTCTTAGGGGTATGGAATATAAAAAGGTTCTTGCTGAGGCAGTTCCTCTTTTCTGTAAGTAAGCAGGAAAAAGAACAAAATGTCCATACTCACCACACTTATAAAAAAAATGCAGAAGAACATTTGGCCAAAAAAAAAAAAAAAAAAAANAAAAAAAAAAAGAAAGAAAAATCAAGAGTTGTGCACATAGTAGGCAGCCAAATGTGAATGTAACCTAAATTAAGAACTAGAGCTCCATTTGTTCCCTGAGTGTTCAAACTTTCTCAGTCATATCCTTTTTAGACTCCATTTGTTCCTAATAAAAATTTGCATGCCCGTATTATGCATTGTAGCACACACCACCCAGAATGCAGCCATACTTCATACCACAGAGCAAATATTTCTATTTTCTTTTCTAATGTTCTGCACTTTAGTCATGGCAACTACTGCAGCTTCTCCATAGGCCTTTCTTCCATTTTACCAAGAAAGTGAAGAAATCAAGATAAAGCTACAATTCACATTTGTACTACCATTGCAACTGAATAGCAAGGTGTTAACAGAAACTGTCTTTTCTCCTCTGCCTCATCCAGGTAGGGTGCTAAAACGTAAGGTGGGTTGCAGATACAAAAAAGAATTGAAAATCGTGGACTTGAAAACTCTATACATTTTGACAGCAGTCTAGATCTCACTCATACCACTTCTCACTTCATTCTGTAGGTGGAACAAATATTTGACAATGACTCAGAGACAGGGAGGAAAGCCTCATCATCATAATGGTTCAGCTCTGAGGTTGCAGTGGGAGGAGAATTATTGAAATGAGTCTAACACCTTCGTTTCTGCAACTGAGGTAAACTAAAGGGTCAAAAAACTGTCTTTTAATATATTCAGTGTTTTGCATGGATTTGATGCCATGAGGTGAAAAACAATACAGACTCAGTATAGAAAATGATCCCTGAGTTTTGGATAGGCCAAGCACAAAATGCAAAATAAAAGTAGAAATGTGTGTGACAATAATTTTTGACAATGGTCTATGTGTAACATTTTAGGTAAGAGGAATCCTTCAGAATTTCTTTCTTGTAATGTATTTTTCTCCATGGTCCATCTTACCAAGGCTGAGCACTTGTCAGAACATAGTTTCCTCATCAGACATGTCCAGTCAGTTGGTGTATTAGACAAAGCCAAAGAAAAGCCCTTTAAGTGGCTGTTATTCACTGATATTCACCTGAGTTAATAATATCCTAGCATGATGTTAAAGAGCCTTCTAGTGTGGGAAGTGGTATCTTTTAAAGAGGACATGATTAGTCATAGAGTCATAGAACAAATCATAGAACATTCTGGGTTGGAAGTGACATACAGGGGTCATCTAGACCAACACCCCTGCAGTAAGCAGGGACATCCCCAACTAGATCAGATTGCTCATAGACCCATAAAGTCTGACCTTGAACACCAGTTGTTGTCCATCTTCATCTTGACATTGAGCCAATTCCTTATCTGCTGAAGAGCCCATTCATCAAACCCATACTTCTCTGACTTAGAGAGAAGGGTGTTAATCGGGGACCACCTCAAAAGCCTTGCAAAATCCCAGGTATATGACATCCATTGCCCTTGTCTTGTCCACTGATGTAGTCACTCCATTGCAGAAAGCCATTAGATGGGTCAGGCAGAACTTGCCCTTAGTAACATCATGTTGGCTGCCTTGAATCACCTCCCTATCCTCCATGTGCCTTATGCAAAAGGAGGATCCATGTGTCTCATGCTTCTAGGAGGATTTGTTCCATGATCATCCCAGGCATAGAGGTGAGGCTGGCAGCTCAGTAGTTCCTGGGGTCCTCCTTTTTGAAAATGTGTGTAGTCCTTGGACATCTCTGCCATTCATCTGCCATTCATCTCACTGAATGGGAGTGATTGTTCATGGGCCATAACAGCAGGTAATGGTTACTCTCAGTGGCTACCTAAATGTGCTTTTCACCTACAATTCAACCTACAGTGCATTGTTTTTCCCTGTGGATAAAGTAATGTTAGTTTCTATCAAGATATGCAAATGTCACTGATAGAAAAATGGTATGGAAAGCAAAAAAAGGCTCTGTTCAGTGCTTTCTATGGGTGAGCTCTGTCCTCTTCCTGAATCTTATTTGATTTAACCATGCAAGTGATGACACAGCTGACCAGGACACACAGTGGGCATTCTTCATTCTCAGCAGTAAGCAGAACATGTAATCCCTTGAGAATCTGTCCTCACTTTGAACACAATTGCAAGACCATATGGTTTTACTATACTCTTGAGTCATCTGATAATGCCATCCCTCACCAAAATGCAATAATAAATAACCAGAAAGTGAAAGTAGCAAATCGTTGTCTACAGCAAGATTTAATGTACTTTCCTATGAATCAGCTGTCACTGTCCATCACGTGAGAGAGATGATAACTTAGGTAAATCTTCCTGAGTACTGAAAAACATTCGCCCTTATATAGCTTGTCTTGTGTATAGTGCTTTGTGATCTGCTGGTGAACTCCAATTTAACCATCCAACCTTTCTGGGCTATTTTGAGTTGAGAATTTGTTTCACTTTAAAACAGGACAAAGTCTCTCTGCAGCCATCTCTTCCTGTCCTTGTTGCCCAGGCTAACTAGAAGGAGACATTGAGCCCTCCAGAGCGTGTCCAGTGGTGAACTCTTGTGACACCTCCCAGCAGCACTTACTAGTTGATCTCTACAACTGAGACTCACTTCTGTTCTCATCATGATAGTGTCCAGAAAAAAAGTAGCAGAGGGCAATAACTGAGCTAGCTGGTACCGTGTGTCTTCTTTTCCTTTGTAACATGTTGCATTTTAGTGTATTTCCAAGGCAAACACTTTAGAGCTTGGGATTTTTTTCTTTTTTTATTTATTTGGAAGATAGAGCTAGATACTGATGCTATCTTGGATGGCTTCTATTCTCTCTGTATGAGACCTCTCAACTTTCTTCCTCCTTTCAGATTGCTAATACAAACCTGAGTGACAGACAGCTCACTCATGATGACAAAGGAGTCCAGACATCAGGAGATACACAATCAAAGGAGTCAAACGTGAAAAGAGAGGTGTAGATGCCCTTACTCACCTGGAGATGTTCTCCACTAAGCTGAATAGAACTTTTCTCTTGCGCATACCTTGAAACATAATTGTCTGTGTCCTACAACTCTCACCCTCAGTTAGTCATCTTAGACCCACTGAAAGTGCTGTCTTCCTATTCTTTCTGAAACTGCCTCACTTTGTAAGAGGAAAACTGTCCCAGCTTACATTTGCATCTCTCTAAATAAAATAAGTAGTGGCTGAATACAGGTTTGAGCATTGCTTGATTTAATCCAAACCACTTCATTGTTAACACAGTCCTTGGCACAGTTTTAAAATGCACCATCTAACATCCAGAAAGTAGTGTCTAGACATGGGAATATTATACAGCATGGGATACAGGAGGAATATCAAGGTAGTCTGATCACCAGAAACTGACACAAGTACTGTGTAGTTTTGTGTCATCCAATTATTTTGGTTTTCATCAAATTTAGTATACTGCCATGACAAAGCAATTCCTGCACCTCAGCAAGTTTATCTCAATTTTAGATGTATCCAGAGACAGAAAAAGAACACTTTCTGTCTGAAGGATGTGATGATGTGGGAGTTACCTGCCCCCCCTCCACAAATTCACCAGACTAGACTGAGTCAGCTGGAAGTTAAGGAAGTTATATTTATAGCTTAGCACAATTTTACAAGAATATATTTACAATATATAATAAATATTTACAGTTATATACAAGTTAAAGGTAATAGAGAAACACAAAATCCCTTCCAGAAATCAGAGTCAGACTCCCAGGAGGCACCTGACCCAAACCTCCTTCCCTCTTCCCCCTCTTCTATCCCCTCAGAAATAACCAGATCAATCCCCTTATATACAACATGATAAATCTAGAGAGATCTGAGGTGAGCTGTTGAAAAGACAAGAAGAAGGTTATAGGAAGAAAAAGAGTTAGGTTGGATTAAGGAGTTAAGGCAGATACAACCACACAGACTACCAGAGAGAAGAAGTCAGAACTAATTGAGAACTGTGTGAGAAGTGAGTGTCTTATCTATATTTTGATTACTGGTGTTTCTCAGGAGAAGAATGAGTGATATAGGTTACTGTTGGATTTTTTTTTTTTTCCTTTCTTCTCACAGCTAAGGATTTCATTTCTCTCAGTAAAATATTCCAATTAACCTCAAACCAGCACAAGGATAAGTTAAGTAACTCTTAGACTTCACTTCACATGAATAAGAACAAGCAGAAAATATATAAAATTATTAACTGTAAATTTTTTTTTTTTTTTCTTATTATTCATGGTGAGTAGCTGTAAAGGGCAAACAAAAATTGTCTCAGGTTAGTATTGCCTTGATCACTGATACAAAACATGAATATTGCTGCATTACCCAGTGAACGTACTACATACCTTTTGTCACTTTATGTCTGACTTTATTAACATTATGTACATTGATATTGTGGTGCATATGCACTGATATATTCAATATATAAACTACACTAATGTAGTGGAAAGGGTAATTAATTACTGAGAGATGATATTTTAAAAATATTAATATAGTTTATTAATATTAAATATTCAGAACTCACGGCACCCTGATCACCAATTCAACAATAATAATCGGTTCTTTGCATCACTTATGGAAACTATATACAGGTTATAACAGGATCTAGGAATAACTATTAAATATATACATTAATTGAACTTGATTAAACTGGCAGAGAAGGCTTTGCGGTCAGCACCGCTTG
>WBNM01002481.1:19781-60558 GCA_013399055.1 Ramphastos sulfuratus
CCTATTTTGGCTTGCTTAGGCCTACCACAACAACTAATAATACCACAAGTACAAAATACAAACTGGGGACTTACTAACAAAGGCAGTCTCATCACAGAAATACTCTTCACAATATCTAACTGTGAAGCAAAAGATTCAATACATTATTTCTTCCCGAGCAGACTAACTGCAAAAGACAACAATTTCCCCTATAATTTATACAGTTGCATCACTGATAATTTAACAATGGCCAGGAAATAAAAGGAACATTTTCAAGAGGTATCACACAATACTTTTGTCAGTTTATTTTGAGCTGTGTCAAATTCATTTCAAACTCATTTCAGTGTTGTTTTTTAAACAGTTTTAAGGACTGCTAAAGTTTCTGTTGTGCTAATATTCACTTCTGCAGTCCAAAGTCTGCTTATCTGCTGTTTTCATTGGTTTTGTTGGAATATTTTTCTATTTTGGTATTTTGCTTTCAACAACAAAACAACATGGCAGAAATTTTCAGCAGTCATGGCTTCTCAAGAAGACATTATCAGAAGGAGCAAACTATTGGGATTCCTACCTATGTGATATATCACTGTAAAGGAATGGAGAAATACAAGGTTAGCTGCTCAATTAGAGTATCTGACTTTAGTGGAGATGTACAGACTAGATCACCTTAAAACCCAGTGTTCATAACGACTTTATCATCAGAAGTAGATCTGTGGTAGAGTCTATGCTTCTACTATAATCCCAAGACTTGACAAGAACTCAATTCTGAAATGAAGTACTGAGGTGTCAAGAATAAAAACTGAACATCAAACTCTATTCACTTGTGGCTGTTGGTTTCAGAAATGGCAATTTAGAAGAAGAAATTCACACCATGGGCAGTTACTGTGCTCTGATATATCAAAACATTTCAGCATCCAGGACTATTTGTCTATCAACTTTCACAAGCCCTGAAAGAACTTTGAACAGAAATGAAGACAGATACATAGAAGTCTGGTAAGAAAGTTTAAGACATTTTTTTTTTCTTTTCTGAAGAATTTAGGGTGTCAAGAAGTGTCAGAAATATTTTAGAAGGGACAGAATTGATTCACAAATTGCTGAACCTCTGAAAAACAAGCATTAAAATGAAACAGCAAACATTCTAATCAAGAAATAAGGTGTGGGTTGGTTTGGCTTTTTTTTTGGGGGGGGGGGTTTTGCTTGTTTGTTTTTGTTTTTTGTGGGTTTTTTTTTTATTTTAAACATTCATATATTAAAGTTTGATGTGGGGCTGATGTAAAATCCATTTAGCTGCATTGAGGTTAATGAACCAAAGATGATATACACTCACTGAGAATCAGCCTTTATGTGTGATCAGTTACAATGCTATTTGTTTTGATTGGCTTAGCCATTGATGTGTTAGTATGTGACTCTGCAAGGGTTTTTTTTTTTAATCAATGAAAGTTAGCATACTTGAAAACTATGCTTCTATGGCACTAATGCCTGAAAAAGGTTCTTTTGAAACCAGATTTCCTTTCAGATGGAGGCATGGCTGTATACTGAAGAAATTAGAACATTTTAAACTGAATTTTCTGCTGAAAGTGTGAGTCAGCACACATTTATCCTCCCTTTCACCCCTCATAAGTGGTTGTCTCAGATTAGGGGGATATTAAGTGGAAAGAAATATCTCATGCAGACAAGATTAAAAATATAATGATAATTCAAGTTAATAAATAATGTAAAACAGTATATAAAAAGCAACATATTATGAATAGACACCTTTGGAAATAAATTTCGGAAGACTCCAGAGAGCTTGAGAAAATAACTAGCTTGCACAGCATTAAGTGGAAGGAGTTCCCCTAAGGGAATCAAAGCATTAGATATATCCTTTCTTGGTTAGTATTTGATAAGTTTGCATTTGTGTCTTTTGCACACTGCTGGTAATATACTGCTGGTAATAAGTCAAGAGATGCAGTGTTACATGCAAGCAAAGGGCAAAATTATTTCTTAGGCTGAGAATACTAAAAAAAGATTGATTTCACTGGAATTACATTAGCACAATTTCACGCCCTATTCAAGATGCATAAGGGGAAATGGATTCAGGGTTTGCCTTCTCCCCTTCTCATGACCTTATTGTGTAGCACTGAACAGAAACACTCAGAACTACTTCAAGCACAAAATGAATCTATACTGATGAAACTAAATGTAAACCATTACCCTTTTCTGATGTTCATTAACAGTTTTTACAGACCTAGAGAATTATCACTCAGATTCTTAAATATATTTACATAGAGCAGAATGTGTCAGTGCATTTTTCCAAGTAAAAAGAGTTTATAATTCTTGTAGAGAGAGAGTGCAGGATTTCTCTCACCCAACTTCAGACATGAACACAGAAGATGTTTATCTCTGAATTAGTCAGCCTAGAGTACATTTAGGGTCAGCAGACAGATACAAGAACTTCTAAAGCATGAGTCATTACACTAACTATAGACATCTACTTTAATGATATATTGCTCAGAAAATACTTGTTTCCTTGTGTTGACTATAAAGAAAGCTGTATCGATTAACACAGAAATACATTTGAATCTCCACGTTTGGCTAGATGAATGTCACTTGAAAAGACTAGAAAATAAACCTCCCCTATGCAAGTGACCAAAAAGCCTCTACTAAGTGACTTATTGTAAATAAATACGATCAACTATTTAAAGGTACAGAAAATCAGATTGCTCCTGTTATAAGGTCTAAAGGCCATACTGAAGTTATATTTATTTTCTGAGAGATTTTTAATTGTCAAATTATATATGAGCATCCTTTTTCTTGAAGTCTGAGCGGTTTTATTTTATTTTTTAGATTAGGAGTGTAGCCATTTGATCATGTCTCCTGCAGTTCTGGAGCCCTGAGCACANCTTAATGGTGAAGTTCCTTTTTAGGAAGAAAATCAGACCCAATACTCTGGCTATAGTAGTGTAAATCCCAAGACTGAAATGAGATTTAAATCTAACTGTTCAAATCTGTGTGCCTGCAGCATCTTATTCTGAGGAACTGGAATATATTAAATCAAAGGTTTAAAACAATTAATATACTAATCAATAGAGTTATTATAGCATTAGAATTTGCCCTTCTGAAAATTAAGCTGGAAAATTCTAAAATGGAGCAACATCTACCAAAAACATAAAGAGAGGCAAAAAATTGTTGTGGATATAACTGTCATGCTGTTGGCCACCTTCTTTTGAGTATTTCCACTTCTTACAAGTAATTAGTATTACTTGAATTTTCTCTTCTTTTCAGTGGTGCAAATCAATAGTAACACGATACTTTGAGGAAAGATAAATTATTGTTAGAACTGTTGCAAATTACTTGATGTTCCATATTTCTTCTAGGAAGTGAGAATTTGTAGGACACAAATTCTTGGAAACATGTCTAATGTGAAGATGCATCACTTTAAAAATTGCAATACCGCATCACGATATATTTGGAAAATTGCATTCTGACTTCTTCAAAACAGAGCATTTGGTTATCACCTAGAAATTGTATGTCTTGTGATTAAAACCAAGTTAAAACAGGATAAAAGCAATCTGATTCAATCAAAACAGAACGATTAAATGTGAACATTTCGTGAGCTTCGTATTTCATAAATCTGGAAAGCATCGGTTTTGTTTCTTTTGTGTAAGAGAAGAAGCCACAGTTCTTACAAAGTTTCCTTTCTACATTGTTATCACAAACCTATAGTGAATGAGAGAAGAATCATACACCTAGGAAGCCCAGAAGTCATTAAAATCCCTACCCCCAAAGACCTAATTTTTATGGCTCTAATTCCCACAAAACATTTCAATGTGACATAATTTATTTAGATACTAAAAACTTTATAAGGACAGGGGAACAAGAAATATGTAGAAAAGACATGAAAAATGAAACCTTTACAAAGCCTAAGCATGTTAATAACATATTCATGCAATAACTGGAGAAAACTACAATATGCACAGTATGTTTTGTATGAATTATTAATGTTACCTTTATATGTATACTAGTACTAAAAAAAATATGTTTCAAAAATAATTGAATGCTGTTAATGGGAAAATAGTACAGCATATATTTTGACAATATCTTTCATAACTATAGAGGCATCTTTAATTCACTTGAAGAATTCAAAATAACTGAAATGAGAGTAAATTTAATAATGTAAATATTTACACGTGGCAAGCTTAACATCTGATCCAGTCCTACATAAATGAAGTTAAGAATTGACACACACATGGTGAATGATGAAATACAGGAATCTGTCTCAAATTCTTGTGACATGTTATCAGAGGAAGATCTTAGCAACATGGAAACATTTTTGTCATTGACTTATCAGGAACTGAATTTAAGTCTTGAAATTTCATGGAACTCCAAGACAAGTGTTAATAATGTATCAGAATATAAATAGGCTAACAGCCGTTACCTCCACCTTTCTGCATTCCATTATGTATGACTGTATTTTGTCCTAATTCAAATATTTGTCATATGTAAAGAGGGAATTTCCAATGAAAAACAGCAAAACCATCACAACAGTATCAGTACATTTTTTAATGAGACCAGATGAGAAAAATATATTTGGAGATGGACACATCGGAGTACCACTCTCCCAGGCTTTTGACTGGAACTAGAGGGGCACTGACAAGAGTCTTTGGTATCTTTGACAGCAGCCTGATTAAGCTTAATCAGGCCTGGAAGCATTCTCCTCTGATTTTCCCCTTTATTATCCTCCTTAAAACTCATCAGTGACATCAAACTTAGAGAAGCTGTTCTCCTGCTGGAGCTGCAAGTGATACACATGTATATCATACTCCACTTACACTTCTTTCTACTCTAAGAATATTATTATAATCATGAAGGGAAGAAAATTCTTGTTATAAACTGGCTGCAGACAGACTTATTTCCTATTTCAAATATGAATAGAAAGTCTAAGTTATATCATTCCAGCTTGGGTAACTTTGTGTTACTGCAATGTAGCAAAAACTAGCATGTACCTAGCCAAAGAGAAATGCAATAATATCTGTGCATTATATGCACAGTCCATAATTATTATTTCATCATATAATAAACATAAATGCAATTTTAGACTCTTAAATGAATGCTGAATAATATTTTTGTGTTTTATGAGAGATTTTAAAGTTTTAAGCAGTTTCTATTTACAGATGCATTTATATAACCCTGGTAGATGTAGTTGATGATAATAAAATAACAATTATGTAGGAAAGCATCTCCTAATGTTTTATCTCATAGGCCATTCTTGCCAAACAAAAGAAGCTGAAATGACCTAGTTATATGAATCTTTTCCTTTCTACATCCTGACAAGGATCTAAAGGCCCTAAAGGAACCTGGATTGAGCATTTTCTTCCCTGGAGAAAAATTATTAACGCTAATCCTTGTCTTTGAACACAGCAACCTTTTGATTAGTGTAATTGAGCTATATTACCTCACTTTTCTACTTCTGTTACAGCATCCTATAGATGTAGGACAGCTGAATTCATGAGCTTCACACAGAAAGGGTCAGAGTATTAATATGTTAATAGTGTGATGGCTTCAAAATTATTTTTTTTTAATAAAGTCTCAGTTAATTACATCGCAAGGTTTTGAAAACAGAATTAATTTTACTCCTGTAAATTTTAAATGCTAAATGCTTTGAAGTAGACAGAAATAAGGTGTTCCAAAAGAATTTGGTCAAAATATTTGAATTTGATTTTTTACAAATGACATATGGTTTTGTAGGTGCCAAATCCCATGTGCATAGCCATAGGTTACATGTCTGAACATGTGAATTGAAAAACATTTGCTTGTGTGATATATTGCATGTTGAAAAGAACATCGAAAAAGATTGAAAATAGGAACAACTGAAATCCTCTATCACTTTCCAGCTTGGATGAGTCCTTCATGAGCCAATCCACCTGAAATTGTTCAGTATTTTAAAGTCATTTTAGAGTGATTAAAAAATAGGAACAAATACTGGTGGTATGTCCACCGCATTGAGGGGATATTGCAAAAAGTTGCCACAACAATTTTTAGATATATCATTAAAACTGAAAATATCATCATTCAAACTCCCTTTAACCTGATAATGTCCCAGAGGCAATTGAGGGTTGTGAGTTGAAATAAATGCTAAAGTTGCATGTGTCCAATCCCTAGAGATCTGGAGATCCTTTATTGCCATGTTAACCAGCTTTGGAGAGAATTTTGTGCCACGAAAATGATAAGGGCATCTCAGTGGCAAGCATCAAAATCAGGCTGGAGAGGATTTTGAGCAACCTGATCTAGTGCAAGATGAACCTGCCCACAGCAGGAATGTTGAAAATGGATGACCTTTAAAGGTCCTTTCCAAACCCAAATCATTCTACCATTGTATGAAACAAAAGTGCTTGGGGGAAATTATCTATGTAGAGAACTAAGAAAATAGGAGGGTTAAAAAAAGAAAAAAAAAAAGTTTAGGAAATGTGAAGCAGTGTGTTTACCATCGATTCAATCTGTAGGTGACAAAACCTCTTCTAAGATGACTTCACTCTGAGTCATATGTTTAAGGAATGCTAAACCTCTCTGCTTAGAATCCATCTCCCTACATTCTTGGTATGGAAAATCTCTTTGTGATTGTGGTGTCAAAAACACTTTTTAAAAAATTTACCTTTTTCCAGATCAATATTCTGTTTTTATCACTGTTTTTGAAATTAGCACTGAAGGCAACACCTAGTAAAGGAGAAAGGGAAACCTGGACTTGCTTCTGGACTTGTTTGTCATGAAAGGAACAAGGTAGGATCTCTAAGTTTAATGTCAAGCAAGAGTGAGCTCAGTTTAGCCCTTTCTTCAACTGATGAGAATACCATAAAATTATGTTCCTAAAAGCCAGAATGGACAGCCTCATGCTTCCTGGCAAGCAGTTGAACTACAGATCTATCTCTGTTCTTAAACCCTCCAGAGAGCCCTGCTCCAATCTGAGACAGGTCATGTGTCATGGGATTGATCTCACATAACTTCAAAGATCAGCACCGTAGGCACCCGAGCCAGTTAGCCTTGTACTTTTTAGAGTCTATTGAAAGAAACAGGCATCTTTAGGGAACAGTTTCTCTCATGTAGCTGAGTTTCTGCTTCAGGAACAGGTATGTTGTATGTGTTACAGAAGTCTGCACTTGACCAAACTGCTTCTGCCCCTGGATTTTCTTTGTATCTGGACCTTTTCCTGTGCTCTACCTGGCTGATATGTAGATTGCCTTAACGACAGATAAAAGAAGTGGATGTGTTTGAGTGCTACCAAGATGCAGCTAGTTTACAGCAGATCAGGTTAGTTGTTTGTTCAACTGAAGAGAAGGTGACGAATCTATTACATGCAAATCAACAAAGATCCTCCAGGAGGGTCTGCTTGTCATGGTAGGTCAATAGGCCTAAAAGGTGTCCTGGCTTGCCCCAATCTTCTGCTAATGAAGGAAGCAAGGGCAGGAGGAAAACAAAAGCTTGGGCCAGCATGTCCCCTCCCTAAGTGATGAACAGGTACCCACAGGTGTTTATGCACTTGTGAGTGTCTTGCCCAAATAAGGGTAAGCAAGCCCTGGTTTCACCTAATATGATCAGTCTGGCAAAGTGCCATTCTCATTGGTGAATCTCTGTGGCCAAAAGAGCCATTACACTTGCGCAAATAATATAAATGAAGCAAAGTTACAAGCAGTGTGCTCTGCTCTGACAACGTGCTCTTGGCTCTGGTTGGACAACGTGCTCTGCTTCAGTGTGTTCTGCAAAAGTATTTCCATTTCTAAGACCTTGAAGCCTCTCAATGGCTATCAAGACACCAACAGAATTCCCTTCAGCTGTTTGGGTACTGTCTGGAAACTTTAGTTAGCTCTGGGAATACAGAGATAATGCTATGTGAGTAAATATTCATAAGCCTCTCTACTGCGCCTTCTGCCTTAGCAGAAAGGAGCCTCTTGGGTCTCCCTCGAGGGTGAACGGCATATTGGCCACAAGATTCTTCTTCTTAAAGAGTTAATGTTTGTTATATTGTTGCTAGTTATTTCTTAAGTATTCTAGATTCCCTGTTTATTTCCCTCTGTGTAATACTTTCCATGACCCTGCAAAGAGCCTATTATTATTAAAAATTACAGTCCATGGTGAGATTGCTAAAATCAATAAATTATATTAGTTTTGGAATCGATCCCACTCACACTGTTACATTGCTCCCTGATCTTACTGGGCACAGAGGTGAGACTGACAGGCCTATAGTTGCCTAGCTCTTCGCTCTCTTCCTTATTGAAAATGAGGGTTATGTTTCCCCTTTTCTAGTCAATGGGGACTTCATTGGGTTGCCATGACTTTTAGATCATAATAGAAAGCGGTTTAGCAACCTTATCTGTCAGTTCCCTCAGTACCCATGTGTGTATCCCAGGTGCCATGGACTTAAGCACTTTCAGGTTCACCAGGTGGTCATAAGCCTGATTTTCACTCACAATGGGCAATTCTTTCTTCCAGCCCCTGTCACTGTCTTCCATGACTCCAGGAGTGTGGCTGGAGCCCTTGCTAGTGAAGACTGAGGTAAAAAAGTTATTAAGAACCTCAGCATTCTTCATGTCACTTGTCAGCAGTTCACCTGTTTCCTTTTTGAGGGGGCCCACATCTTCCCTAGTCTTCTTTTTACCACTAATATATTTTGCTTTTCCCCTTGATCTTCCAGGCTAGATTTAATTCTAACTGAGCTTTAGACTTTCTAACCAGGTCTCTTGCTGATTAGAGACCATTCTAGCTGTACTTTCTTCCACTCCTTGTAAAGTTTCTTTTTCTGTGACAGTGTGTCCAGGAGCTCCTTACTCATCCAGACAGGTTTCCTAGTGTTCATTCTTGCCTTCCTCTTTGTCGGCATACTTTGCTCCTGAACATAGAGACGATGATCCTTGAATACTGTCCTGGGCCACTCTTCCTCTTCCCACACATAAGTCTTAAAAGAAATTCAGTCTCATTTTCTGTTTGTTTCCCTCCTCATCTTTCATCTAGCTAATATGTAAAAACTGGACCTCAAGGATTGAGTGTTTATATACTGACTTGCACAAGGAAGCCTGAACCCTGACTTGTGGTCTCTACTACAGTAGTAACAGTGTTTCTGAAGATCTCTCAACGTGCCTGCAGCTGAACAGAGATGAAGCACCATGAATGTTAAATCACGGTGTAGTTTGTGTTCTTACAAATCCTCCAAAAAATTGAGTTAAATTGTTGGAATATAAAATGCAGTCCTATCAAGTGCTAACTTTAAAGGTCTCCTCTTTCTGCTTGATATTGGAGCAATAATGGGAGACGATCAAAGTGGCTTTCACTCACACATCACCCTTGCCTTCTCAGTGGATCCTGTCACCATTGCAGTGATGTGACAGCTGTTTTCACAGGAGTCGCTAAATCCATACAGCAGAGCCCAGGACAAGGATAAATAATTTTTTATTAAATGTAAACAAACAGAGCAAAGCAAAACCAACCAAGCAACCAATCAAACAAATTTGTGAATGCCAGTCAAATGTGGGAACCTCTGCAGCTGTCCCAGGGAAAGATGTTCCTCCTTGTGACTATGAACTTATAGTGTCCAAAAAGACTTTCCTCAATGGTCACATGTATAATAGATGATTTTCTGCTCTGCATAGCCTTTTAAAAGTAGATGAAACTCAAGAGCCAATGGCTTTCTATCAGGTGCTGACCTAGGCTGGTAGTTCTAATAGTCTTACTGATTTGCAGTGTCAGCTAACTGTTAAACAAAAGCCACACCTGATCAATGGGTTGTTTTCACAACACAGCTAATCTGCTGGAAGACACACGAAAACTTTATTAAAAGGCAATGTGTGGAGGAATATCAGGATGCCCCACTCTTCCAGCCTCACTGTGGTGGTGACAGGTTTGGGTTTAAGGTGTTGTGCAATAGGAAGTGCACCTTATTTGTCCATGTAACAGTCAAGCTTTACCACTACAACCACCAGACCAATAGTACAGCGATGAACAAGAGATTAACACCTATTTGGAAGAGACTGAAAAACCTGAATGATGCTGTTTGTCAGAACAAAATGCCTGGAAGAAGCAGAAATATGTGTGTACCGTATGTGTTGCTACCATCCTCATGTACTGATCAAAACACCTAACGTACTATAGGGGTGCAGAATGAAGCATGATGTGCCCCAAAAAAATTGCAAGTCTCAGAAAAACTAGCATGTTTCATGTGAGTTTGAAAATATATTTGAGTCCCATTCTGCACACTTGTCAGCAGTTCTTATGCACTTGAGTAACCACAATGACTATAGGTCTGCTTCTGTGGACAGCTTTTATAGGAGCAAATGCTTAACAAAGCCATTTATCTGTGAACGTTTTGATAGTGTTACCCCACAATGTGGGGCTTGAGCATCTACAGTTTCAAACTACCATTTAGTTTCAATATATCATATGCCAGCACTTGTTTGTCTAAACACATCATTCAAGACAACACATTAGTGTTTTTAGTCAATTATCTACTCCATTTGTTTTCTTAGCTGCCTGTGCTTTTGAATGGTTATCTCAGCTTGGTACTGTGGTTCTGTGAGGTGTGTCCAACACTTAGAATACAATATTTCTTATGCTTACTGAAGCAGAGAAAAAACATTTGAAATCAACAGCAATGAACTTCACATTGTTCTGCTGCATACAGCATACATGTTTGGATTTGGGCTTTCAATCCCTTCATATTAAAAATTCCCAGGAAATCTGAGACAGTCTTTGCTGAATCTAAAAGCCCTATAGGATCAGTCCTTTAACGAATACTTTAATTGTTGTGCAAGTGTACTGAAAATAGCTAGGTGCTTAGGGATTTCCAGCTAGTACTGATTGACTGATATGTAATTCTATGAAAAGCCAGAGCTTTCTCTGACAATAGAACTTCTTCAGTCTTGAAGTCAACGGCAGCTTTTTCTAAGTTCATAGAAAATAGAGCTGAAAAGACTTCTTGTGCCACCTAGTCCACCAGCTTGCAATACTGCTGATTTATTTCCCCTCAGTGTTAGAGCAGAACTACAGGCAGATAGAGGTCAGTCCTAAGAGTTAAGTTTCCATAGAGCTCTCTTATCCTCCAGCAGAAATAGGCTCTGAAGTGCCACAAAAACACAGGGATCCTTGTCCTTTCCACTGTTCAACAGGCTCCAAGGAGAGAATGCCACATTCACTTTACTCAAGATTTCAGGAGGAGTTTGAACTGCAGTTGCTGAAGCTCAACAAGGCAGACTCCTGCCTTACCCTAAACAGTTGGAATTGCATCAAAATATTATGCTCTATGTATCTCCCTCACACTTTATTTTGGAGGAAATAACATGCTGTCCTACTGAGCTGCATTTCTCTTTAAGAGAATAGTAAAGTATCTCTTATTCAAACCAACTGAACTAATTGGACAAAAAAAGGATGCAAACAGCTCAGCCTACCAGACTGTATTTAAAACAATTGTTAGAAATCAATAAATCCTGCTGGATTGTTTGATTTCATTAAAGATGTATTTGTTACTAAGCAGCTGGCACCCAAACAGCTGCTTTAAATAGAGAGATTTTTTTTCCTGCTCTGTTTTATCATGATCATCATTATTTTATTTGCATATTTTCAGAGGCAATGACTACTGAATAGAATCAAAATGCAGATAAGCTTATCACATCCTTGTTTGAGCATGTGGTGGGTCAGAGGAAGGCATAGGAGAAATGACAACCCACTTCCCTTTCTACTATCCCTGAATATCATCTTTCAGGCTTTCAACAGTCAGTCATGAGTATAAAACCAAGCCTGAGACTGCCACACTGATTAAATAATAAACTAAAGATATCATAGTTTCCTTTCAAACTCTGAATGTGGCTTTCTGTGAATATTGACCTGAACGTTCACATCCATCGAACAGAGTGGTCACAAAATGAGAATTCCCTGGTGTTATAAAAGTGCTGCATAGTGGAGTTAGTTCCTTTTAAAGACCACTTTAAAGTATATCTAAAATGAATCCTATCCAGATGATACCTCTACCCCATTATGTAACACACACAATGAAGGTAATAACTTTTGTGTTACATTTTGGTAGCAAACCAGGTAGCCTTTCTTTTTGTAGTTATGTTGTCACCAGGTAAGAACATTAACAGATGAAGCATGGACAGCTTTGGAAAGGAAAGCAAAATCAGATTAAAAAACAGCTGCAGATTTGAAATCAGTCCCAGGATTACTTAGGTATATAGAGCTGAGTGAAATGCCCAGGCAGCAATGTAGAAGCAAGATATATTTAGATTTTTTTTTTTTAAATTTTTAAATTTTTTTATTTCCAGAAAAATTTAGTCACACTGTGGTCATTGTGATGTTTTCAGTTCCACACACATCCTGAATTAGGAGGACTGGAATTGAATGCACCCACAGCAGTTTTGCCAATGACACCAAGATGTGTGGTGTGGTCGAAATGCTGAGTGCAAGGGAAGCCATCTAGATGAACATCAACAGGTTGATGGAAACCTCATGAAACTGAACAAGGCCAAGTGTGCAAAATGCTGCACATGGACAAAAGTAATCCCAGCACAAATACAGACCATGTAGAGAATGCACTGAAAGCAGTACCAAGGAGAAGAACTTCAGAGTGTTCATTCTCAAGAAGCTCAATATGAGCTGACAATGTGTGCTTGCAGGCCAGGTATTCAGCCATATTTTAGGCTAACTCAAAAGCATGACTATCATGTTGATTCTTCCCCTTTGCTCTGTTCTCATGAGACCCTACTTGTAGTGCAGTGCTCAGCTCTTGGACCCCCGATGTAAGAAAAGAAAAAAATCTGGCATTCAGAGTTGTCGTGGTAGGCCTAAACAGGCCTCTTGGGCTTGTACATGTCCTGGCTTATGCAGACATGTTTTTCTGCTATGTCTCCTTCTGTTTTGGGGAGAGAGCAACCGCGGGAAAAGGGACAAAGGACCTGGCGCTACTAAGTCTGGGGTCCGGGGTCTGTCCATCACCTGTGGTTGCTAGGGGGCACATGATTGCCTTGTGCAGGGCCCGTGATCTGCCCAAAAAAGGATAAAGCAAGCCTATGGCTTCACCCAATATGGCCAAATCTTGNAGCTTAAAATGAAGGAAGTTATTTATTTTTAATTTAAGTATGGTTTTAATTGCAGTAACTATGTAAAGCAAAACCTGGAATGGTTTACCTAAGAAAGGAACTGATTTTTTTTTTTTTAAAGGCAAAACTGACAAAATTTAAACCTCTTCATAATGCACATTTTGATAGTCCAAATGATATGACCAAGTCCATGTTATCTATGTGGCTCAGGTAATATTTGATGATATAGATTAGAACTTTCCTGAAGTTACAAGGTATTTGGATCAAGCAGTTTTCTTTCACGGTTGTTCTGACTGTCCCAAGTATCTGAAACCTCAAACTCAACCCAAATGAGACTGATTGCTCCTTGAAGATAAAAAAGGACTGAACTACATCGATGCTGATTTATTTTAACTTCCCTTTGAATTTTACAAAGCAGACCCTGAGCTGACATCATTAGACCTCTGCTGATGTGTGCAACCCCAGTCCAAACAAAATTCAAAAGCCTATCTCTTGAAATATTACTCAAGAGTTTATTCTTGCAACATTTTGGAGTCTCTGAGAATCAGGTGGTAGCAAGAATTTCATAATAAGGAAGCTTGACTGTCAGTGCTCCTTCTACGCCAAAGACGTTTGGATAAACACATAAACCTTTAGACTTATATTACAAACATTTTGACGTCTGACCAACACTAATTATCTGTCACATGTCAATGTACAGCTATGCAGGTTCTTTGCAGCCAGCCACAAGTAAAGGGAAGCCGTAGGTATTTTTTTAATGCCCATCTATTCCTCTGTAGTTTGAAAAATGATAATCCTATTTTAGACAGGCAGAATGTTTCAATGGAACTTTAGATTCATCCTAACATCTTGGGCCCTGCTGTGCTGACCCTCCCTTCTCCCTCTGCTCTCTGCAGAATTTGTATGCAAAACCCACTAAAAGATTTTGGAAGAGGCCATACATTCAAAAACTTTTGACAAGGAACAGGGACTACTTGAAAAAAAAAAAAAGTCTTCTGAAGCAGATTTTCCTTTTCTTCTGTCCCTTTTTTCCTCCTGTATTCATGCACCCCTTAACAACTTCACTGGTACTTTAGCTTGTGTGGGCTTCGTCCAGCTTAATGAATGAAAGTGTGCAAACTCTGTGTTTAACATACAGTTGGAAGGGAGAGGCACTATATGCAAAAAAACCCCAACCAACCAACCGATCAAAAAAACCCCAAAATGAACCAAAACAAACACCCCCCCCCAAAAAAACAAACCCAAAAAAACCCAACAAACCCAAAACAACCAAAAACCCCAAAATCTTGGCTTGCAGGGGAGACATATGATATGTCCAGTGGTTATTAACTCCTCTTATAAACCAGAGGACAACATATCTTCATAATAAAACACACCTATTATGTAACAATTTTTGCAGGTGTTTGTAATCAAAGTCACTGATAATAATTTCTCCCACTGAAAGTTATGAAAGAATGACTTTTGAGCAAGAATGGCTTTTCACTTATCCATGCAGATTAAGTAAGGTACAGAGAATTCAGATGGAGTATCTGCCCACATCAGTTTCAGATAGCTGAATATTACCTCTAAGGCTAATCCTTCAATATCACACCCATTACTTACAATGAGCATCAAAAAGGTTACTAAATGTCTCTAAAGGGATCAGATTGCACACACACATATATATATATATATATACACACACACACATATGTTCATTAGCCTAGCTCAGTAAATCAGAAGATGACAAGGCCAAAACAGAAGGAACTTTCATGAACTATGTACTTTATTCATGGCTTGGAACATGTCTGAGTCTTCTCTACAGTCTCTTAAATCCTCTGTGTTTTGCCTGCCTCATAACACTCCAGTAGCTAAAATGAATTACACTTCAAGAATCTAGTCCAACATGAAGAAACAAGGAGCTCAAACATGCATGTAAGTAAGGTAAAGTCACCTTTGTACTTACATTATGTACCAAGTTTGACTGCAAGATGTGCTTTTTATGGACCTTTTGATCTTTTGAATGTACTGGCAGACTGTCAAGAGCTGGTTGACAGACTGTCAAACTTGCTCAAAAGTGACCATCTGAAATTCTCATTGTTATGATTTACCACATTGCTCTCTAGTAAACTCTGTTGGTGCAGTTTAACTGGCTTAAATAGAATATAAATCATGCCTTCATACACAAAAGCTGTTCTTTTGAAACCTCAGACATATGATTAAGTAGCCATAGCTTAAGATGTTAACCTGTTTCAGTTTATCTGATCCAGGTACATTTGGATATGGATGTGGGCTTAGACATTATTGCATCTTGAGTGAATATCTCATTCACTTGCATTTAGTGTGGTCAATTTATGACAATTCAGTTTATGCAGTAATTTGTTACACAATAGAAAAATGTTAGTGAGTTTAAGTCCCAGCTTAAATAGTGTCACTTTAACTGATTGTATTTAGCCAGTGAAGGACCCCTGTTATTTCAGTTTAAAGGTTACATTTGTCAATTTAAATTAACCCTATTAAATTGAAGATTTAAGCTCTGTCAACAATAATCAGACTTCAATCAAAGGGAAAAGTGTCCATCCTGCTTTTGTTACTGCTTAACTACATCATTTCCAACTTGGTTTTGAGAGAGATGTCACAATTACAGTGACATGCTTTCTTCTTTGACCGCACGTGCTACCACAGTAGGGTAGAGATCTATGCAAGATCCAGAGCACTGCCAGAATAGTACAAGACTGGGCACGTTACCACACCCTGTCTCAGAGGTTGCAGAGGAACAGCACACATTGGTGACTGCAAATACAGTTTCAGCAACATGGTCTGGCTTAGGAAAAAATCAACATTCTTCTCCTGGAAATGATTCAAGCTAACTATATGTCTTTTTGATGTGCTCATTTAAGGTTGCAACTAGGCATGTCATTCAAATGAGAAAAAAGGAATGAAATTTTGTTCACAGAGATGCACTTAACTGAGATAAGAGAATAGAAGTACAGGCTGTTTTCTGATGCTTACAGCTGTGCTAAAACCGTGCAGCTGTTTAGCTGTGTTGAAGAAAACAAGCCAGGGTACAAAACTGGCCCTCTCCACAAGTTCCCATACTAATCAGCTTTTGGGCAGCTTAAAGCTACAACAGTGTGAGTTCACATATGTCTACAGTATGTTAGGAGAGCCTATCTTAAGTGAAATGGTAAGAGGAAAAAGTTAAGTATGAAAAATTTGTAGGGGAATGTAAAAATAACCTATGCATGTCAAGCCAGCCACAGATATAATTTATTATGTGAAAATGCACTGTTTTGTAAAGCTCTGTAGATGTGACTTCCTCCTGACACACATATGCATCATTTTACCCACTTCTCAGAGACTCAGATTTACATAAAACTATAGTATTTCCTGTGCATGATTTACCAAAGACTCACCAGTCCTAAAAAATTCAGCAGACAAAGAGAGCACAATTAAGAAAAAAATATTTAAAACCATCATTTTCATTACACTTAGGGAAAACTTTTTTATTTTTCTGTTTCTAATTTTCTCTATGATGTGTTGCATTTCACTGTCACTTTGGGGTTTGTCAGTCACATCTGCTAATGTAATACAATATGACTGACACAACATGTGACATGTCACCATGAAATGCATCACTTGGAAACTCTGGCAAACATATTGAAGAGAATGGATTTCAGCAAAAAGGCTGGTTTTCTTTCTTTCTTTCTTTCTTTTCTTTCTTTCTTTTTCTGCTTTCCTTCCTTCCTTCCTTTCTTTCTTTCTTTCTCTCTTTCACTCTCTCTCTCTTTCTCTCTTTCTGTTTTTCTTTTTCTTTCCTTTTTTTTGGATGTGTTTTTTTAATTATTATTATTTCTTTAATTATTTCTCTTGCTCTTCTCTACTTCCTCCCTTTTTTTCCCCCCCTCTTTTATCCAATAAATGAAAACACTTATTTCAAAGATAAAGGCATAACTAGCAATAGCTCATAGATTTATTTTCTGAGCAAAAGTACTGGGTAGCTCCTTATTAACCATGGGATAAAGCTGTGACTTGCTAAACAGATCTAGCAAATCATCAGGCTAAGAAGTTAATTTCCAACAGTGACCTGTAAAAATCATGCTTTTTAATCTGCCATTAAGAGATCTGAATAAAATATTTTTAGTTCCCATAATCAGTAACCAAGCTTCTACAAAAGCAAAATCTAGCTCTAGTGAAACTGCTAATATAGACATAGAGAGAACTTCACATTTTAACAATCTCATCCTGATGGCAGGGTGGAAGTGTAATAGCCAGAGAAGCACCCAAGTGTGAGAATGACATTGACTTCTTTAGGCTTATGGAAATCAGGACAGTTTTTACTTGTTCCTCTGACAGTCTTGGAAATGCCCTTGTTGTTGGAGCTGGTGAAGGCTTACCAGAAGGATTTCATATTTAACTCTATGGAATGTAAATTGTTGTAACACACAGCAAAATGTATTAAAATGTAATAACAAATGTATAAATATCTCAGAAGATAGTCAGCAGGCAAACTTGAATAATTTAATTAACTTGAAGATGTTAATAAGTTTCTCTTCTGAATGCCTTACAAGACTTGGTATACTGTCCTTGAATGATAGCAGTGCCTTAGAACTTCCTAACATCATCAGAATAATCCTTCCTGGCCAAATACTGTCCAGATTTGAGCTCAGGGTATTGCTGTTTGTTGCATTCCTTTATATTCCTTTGCTCTTTGGAGACCATTACAAATATCTTTGTTAAATGAAGGTACTATTCTATACCCTGCAGTAAGTATAAATAATAACAAAATAAGTGTAATATGTGCAAAGAGTCTTGAGGAATGCCTGACAATTTTTAAATATTATTAAAAAAAAAAATTGCATACTTTACATGTGTCCACCTTATTCTTGAACATTTTTCCCTCTACAATTTTAATACCATCTCTAAATTTCAAGAAATACACTGGATATGTAAATACATATGATATATATTTTTCTTAATGAGCTTTTCACCAAAGCTTTCAGAGAACTGTTAGTCAAGTATTCATGCACTGTTAACTATGTTGTCATAAGAAAAGGTTCTTGCTTTAGGGAAATGTTATCAGTATATTTCGGAGTTCAAGATATGAAGGTAAAGTATTATTTTCTTTTTATGGTCTACCATGAAAAGCTTGGATAGTAATACCTGAAAGTAGCTCTTCTGTGAATAACGGTTTAGACCTGCTGTACTTTAATTGGCTGTTCTTAGTGTGGTGTGCAATTAAAAAATTAAAAAAAAAAAAGAACTGTAAGAAACACCCTGAAGTTTAACTGACTTCATCCATTGCTGTGTGAACTACATCTTGCAGGTCTGTATAACAAACTCTTCTTGAGAAGTTCGTGGGAAAGGTATGAGTAAGGTTGCACACAGTCTGGTAAAGGAAGGATATTCAGTACTGCTGCTCTTACATACTTGTACTTTTATCACTTCCTATCATCTCACTGGTCGTTAACCTCAAAAGTAGGACAAACGGCTAGAAGCACTATTGTGAGGCTCTTACAAGGTATCACAAAAATAGTTAGAATCAAAAAATAGTGAAACACTTAACAGCTGTATTACCAGCCAGTAATACTCAGCAGTCATAAAGTCGACATTTCCTTATTGCCCAGTGTACTTTCACTTGTTTTCATGAAGCATAGGAGAGCCTTGGTAAATGCATAATAGCATTTAGGCTCTTAATCTGAAGTTTACTGAGCAGCTCTATGTTGCCGCTGTAAGAGCCCTTCTGGGGTTTGCATTAACAGAAGTCCAGAGTGCTTGCAGCTTTTTCTAAATGCAGTGAAGAGAGAAAGTCACCCAACATCTGTGAAAACTGCCCCATTTCTTTTAGTGCTGTCTAGGAATGCAGTTAGTGTGGGGAGAGGCCGGATATGAGGGTTTAAAGAATAGCTGTGTGCAGAGGGACTGGTGTCAGCAGATTAATAGAAAAAAAAAATAAAAACAAAGAAACAAAACAGAAGACTCAACAAACAAATAAAAAAGAGAAAAAAATAAATAAAAAGGAGGCAGAGAATTTAGTTATATAGGGCATCTGGGCATTGCAGCTTCTCTCAGTCTGACGGACACAGACGGCAAGGTGTAGTGATGCTGAGTCAATTACCCTGAGCATGCCCAGGCACATGCAGCATGGTCTTTATCTTGGACATGAGGCACACATCCTTTGGCTGCAGGACAAACCCAACACGCTTGGTGTGTTCCACTAGCCTACAAGCAGCTCCTACTACCAGCTCCTGCACCAGCCAAAGGGCTTTGCCTTCAGCTAACAGTTCAATAAGAGGTTCTCATGAGAACATTTTTTTTTTTTTACTTCAGAAATGACAGAAATGTTTTCTTGTAAAAAAATCCCATAATAACTTGAAAGACTGAAAATGGGGAATTACTGCAATGAATAGGATCTTGATGGAATGTTATCATGTTCAGTGCTACACAGCTCAAGGCTCTCAGCACCTAAGAGCTCATCCTACAGTGTGAGCTCTTAGAAAGAAAGTTTAAAATTATTTCACAGTATCATTTCATACATAACATATCTACATTGCCTGGTGCAAAATACAGGGCAGGTTGCAGACATTGTTCAGGGTGCAGGGGATCAACTAGAAGGGGGCAATGCAAGTCACTGATTCAGGTGATAAGGAACATGAGAATGAAGAAGAGATTCTGAATATCACAGAGTTACAGAATTGTCAGGGTTGGAAAGTTGGAAGGGACCTCAAGGACCAGGTGACCTGCCTGGTGGACGTGGGGAAGGCTGTGGGCACAGTCCAATGCCATGAGTTTTAACAAGTCGAAGTGCTGGGTTCTACACTTTGGCCACAACAATCCCATGCAACACTACAGGCTGAGGACAGAGTGGTTGGAGAGTAGCCAGGCAGAGAGGGACTCGGGAGCACAGGTTGACAGCCAACTGAACATGAGCCAGCAGTGTGCCCAGGTGGCCAAGAAGTCCAATGGCTTCCTGGCCTGCATCAGGAATAGTGTGGCCAACAGGACCAGGTAAGTCATTCTACTCCTGTACTCAGCACTGGATAGGCCACACCTTGAGTACTGTGTCGAGGTCGGGGCCCCTCAACTTAAGAAAGATGTTGAGGTGCTTGAACATATCCAAAGAAGGGTAACAAGGCTGCTGAGAGGGCTGGAGCACAGCCCTGCGAGGAGTGGCTGAGGGGGCTGGGAGTATGCAGTGTGGAGAAGAGGAAGCTCAGGGGAGACCTCATTGCTCTCTACAACTACTTGAAAAGAGGTCGTAGCCTGGCGGGGGTTGGTCTCTTCTCTCACACACCCAGTGACAGAACAAGAGGGCACAGTCCCAAATTGCGTCAGGGCAGGTTTAGGCTGGACTTTAGGAAGAAGTTCTACATGGAAAGAGTGATTGTCCATTGAAACAAGCTGCCTAGGGCAATGGTGGAGTCACCATCCCTGAAGGTGTTTGAGACTGGATGAGGCACTTAGTGCCATGGTTTAGTTTATTAGAAAGGTTAGGTGATAGGCTGGATGCAATGATCCTATAGGTCTTTTTCAACCTGATTAATTCTGTGATTCTGTGATCATCTATTCCCCATGCCATGGGCAGGGACACCTCACACTAGATCAGGTGCTACATCTAGCCTGGACTTAAAAGCATCCAGGGATGGGACTTCCACCAACTCCCTGGACAATCTGTTCCAGTTTCTCACCACCCTTAAGGAGAAGAACTTGTTTCTAAGGTCTAATCTAAATCTACTCTCCCCTAGTCCTGTCACTACCCAACACTCTAAAACATCCCTTATCAACTTTCTTGTAAGCTCCCTTCAGATATTGGGAGGCCACAATAAGGTCTCCTTGGAGTCTTCCCTTCTCCAAACTGAACAACCCCAACTCTCTCAACCTGTCCTCACAGGAGAGATACTCCAGTCTTCTGATCACCCTCACAGCCCTTCTCTGGACACATTCCAGCATGTCTATACCTTTCTTGTAATAAGGGTTACTGAACTGGACACAGTACTCAAGATGGAGTCTCACCAGAGTGGTGTAGAGGGGGATAATCACCATTCTTGACCTGTTGGCCATGCCTCTCTTGATGCACCCCACAATATGGTTGGCTTTCTGGGTGCAAGTGTACACTGACAGCTCACATTGAGCCTCTCATCTATCAGCACCCCCAAGTCCTTTTCTTCAGCTCTGCTCTCAAACCAATCACTGCCCAGCCTATATCGATGCCTGGGATTGCCCCGACCCAGATGCAGGACACTGCACTTGGTCTTATTGAACTTCATGAGGTTGGCTTGGGTCCACCTCTCCAGCCTATCTAGGTCCCTCTGNAGTGGGAGGTGTCCCTGCCTATGGCAGGGGGTTGGAACTAGATGATCCTTGAGGTCTCCTTCCAACCTTACCATTCTATGATTCTATGACTCATTGACAACCACTCTTTGGGTGTGGCCATTAAGCCAGTTCTTTATCCATTCAGTGGTCCATCTATCAAACCCATACTTTACCTGCTTGGAGATCAGGATGCTGTGTGGGACAGTGTCATAGGCTTTTCTCAGGTCCAAGTGAATGACACTGGCTGCTTTCCCTGTGTCTGTTGATGTTGTGGCCTTATCATAGAAGGTCACCAGGTTTGTCAGGCACAATTTGCCCTTGGTGAAGCCATGTAGATTGTACCAAATCACCTCTTCATTATTCTTCTGTCTCAGCAGTGTCTCCAGGATAATCTGCTTCATGATCTTACCCATGCTCCAGCAAATAGTCATAAACTGATGGCTACTATTCAAATTGTGAGCCCTGAAAAAATCCTCTCCCTCTTCTGAAATGGAAGATTGCACCTTGCATGCAACCAAACCAACCAAAAAGCAACTGTAGTACCACATCAGACACCATGCCAGGCTATATAAGCTCCATGGGCCTCAATGTGCAAATAACATGATACATGCTGTCAGAAAATGTAATGTTTTGGATTTGCCCTGAAAAAATAACTGAGCTTCCAGTTTCTAGTCTCTGAAAGAGAAACAACATCAAAGAGGAGATCAGTGTTGCTTGACTGCTATTTCAACGCTCAACAAACCACACATGTATGAAAACAATTACCTTTAGATAAAAGAATGATGAGTACATTAAGTGAACATAGATAGTGGAAGATGACTCATAAAATATTCCATTGTCATTAATGCTAGAGTGGTTAACTAGAGAAATAAAGAATTAAAAGGTTGGACCTCTCATTAATACTAATCCTGTCTGTATGCTTCCATATTTTACAGCTACCTGCTATACTTGTATATATTTCATTTACAGTGTGGGTTAAGTGCTGCCCAGTGCAGCTAATGTTTTTGGTATATTCCTGAAAGCATATTTTGAGACTAAAACATTTCAATATTGTTCTTTGATCTACAGTTAATTCACGTCTCAAGGAGACAGAGGCTGAAACCTGTGAAACTAACTGATTTTTCAGTTCCTTGGTTGTTCAAAAAAAAAAACCCTCACAGCTCATTCGTACATGCTATGTTGTTTTAGGTGACCACAGAATCACTCTTTTCCAGAATCCCTGTTGGTTTATGTAATACTGTTTCTGATTGAAATAAAATATTTATTCAGCATGGAACAAAATATTTCTGTTAAGTTTGAGGTATTTTTAATTAAATAAAAGGAACTTAAGAAATTAAAGAGAACCTGCGGAGTAAGATTCAAATACTACTCACAAAATGCAGAAGGGACTATACTTATGCCAGTGTGGCCAGTCCTAAGGTTATTACACAGTATGAGTAAGCCAGGTTTAACCTTTATTTGCATAACTCAGCACAGGGATTTGATTTCTTGAGTGTTCTAGGTGTTCTGTCTGACTTAAATATTCCTTGGGCTACCTATGAGTGGGTATTTTTCACACTCATCTCTTATGGATGTTTATGCTTCTGATTCTTGCCATTTAGGTGCACTGTAAAAGAAAGAAATATCTTGCGTGGTGGAGCACAGACCAGTGACACCTGTAAAAAGTTAGGTACAATCTTAACTTCAGGGATTTTTTGATTTTTTTTTTTTTTTTTCACAGGATAAGAGCATCATGGTCACACTACCTTCAGGAAAAATTTAAAATAGTAAGTCCTGCCTCTCAGATGTGGTGATGAGTTACTACCATTGAAAGTTTTTTGATATTATTGATAGTTTAGTCCTGTCTAGCTCTGTCACTTTTGTACCACACTGAGTTATGACTGGTTTATAGCAGTTAATTGACATAGCAGTAAAGTGCTAGACCTGTCCTCGCTTCCTCCATACACAATCACATGAACAGGTACAATCTCACCACTGCAGTCAGGTCTGTCCCAGGTCATGTCTTCTGTTCCCTTATGAAGAGAGCCTGGGAAAACAAAAAAAGTCAAATTAAGAAATACTTAAAGAATCTGCTTTCAAGACTTCTAATACTCTAGTCATTTTTGTAGCCAAATACTCTCACAAAAGCTATGTGTAAACACCAGCTCCAGCTGAATATTGGGGAAAAACTTCTCTATGCGGACAGACAAGTCAGGTTGCCTGCAGAGATTGCACAGTCTTGGTCCTTGGGTATTTTTAAGGTATAACTGGACAAAGCCCTGAGCAACCTGGTGTCACACGACTCCATTCAGAGCATCACGTCGGATTAGAGATCGCCTAATGTGCTTGGATTATCCTGTGATCCCAGGGTCCTGTCTAGACATTGAGCTCCCTCTGCTCCCACTGGCTTCACAGGGAACTGCAGTTTCTCAGCATTACTATCAAGAGAACCTAGAACCAGTTTCATGAGATCAGTTCTCACACTGGTATAAATGTGTCACACAAGGCTTTGAGCATGCAGGGCAGCCTGAGCAAAGACTAGTTTGTTGATCCTGAAATGATACTTGCCAGCACTCACAACAACTATGTTTTTTTCCTTACAGTCTAAGAAGTAGACAGTAGGCAGATATAAACAAAAAGTGGAAAAGCAAAAAGGATACAGACACCCAAAGACAAAATCCAGTTAAAGTTTTGCATCTGCAAATCCTTTTGGCATCAATCAGTCCTCAAAAACCAGATATCAAGTTACAGTCACCTTCCGTCCAGTCCTCAAGTATGCACAACACTACTTCAGAGATCTGGTAGCTATGGAAAGAGATCTGGTAGCTGTGGAAAGGTTTAAGGATCAAAATTACATGGACTGCATAGGTCTTGTCAATAGACAACATATACTTAACAGAGATTTCTCTAGGCTGCAGTAAGGCCAGTGGAAGCAAGAATAATTTGGAAGTCATAAACAGTGGTTCACTTGTAGTCTACTTCTGCACAATCACAGGATCACAGGATCACAGGATGCTAGGGGTTGAAAGAGACCCAAAGAGATCATCCAGTCCAACCCCACTGCCAGAGCAGGACCATAGAGTCTAGTGCAGGTTGCACAGGAATGCATTCAGACAGGTCTTGAAAGTCTCCAGAGAAGGATATTCCACAACTAGTCTGGGGAGCCTGTTCCAGTGCTCCAGACAATGGGACAATACAGAGAATTTGATCCAAAGCATCATAGTAAATATTAAAAAATGTGTAGGTGAATATTTAATGTACTGGGTGCTGGTTTGAGGTTTATTTTGAGCAGCATCTTATACCAGGCATAACTCATGCTCCTTTCACATAATTCAGATAAAATCTTGTGTTCAGAAGCATTAGGTACATTGATGGCTTAAAATTACTGAAAAATGTTTACAAATATTGACAGGTAACTTTGTGGTCAGTTCTATCTTTTGTTCAACCTAAAATACTTTCCAAGAAAGCTTTAAAATACCATTCAGAGACATTCTCAAAAGACTTACACCTGCAGTTTCCCTAGCTTAATTACAGCAGTCTGAGGTGTCAGTGCCCATGGAAATTCTGAGAAAAAGAAAAAAAGGAGAGAGAAAAAGAAAAATAGAGTGACACACATGACTCTCTAAAAGAAAAGGTGGGGGTGGGGGAAAGTAAAGGTAAAATTCATTTAAGGAATTAGTCTCAATTTCTAAGTAATATTCATAGACCATTTAGAATGTCATCATGCTTCTTAAAAACTGTGATTGATGATATCTCATGGCAGGATAATGTAACAAGAAAAAGAATATCGGACTGAGTTAGATTACTTTTTCCATTCTTTTTTTCCCCCCCTCATTTCCAAATTTGTAGATGACTTTTAAGATATATTAGAGTCAAGGTGCCATTAAGGGCCAAGTCTGCTGCAGACAAGAATTGAACTGGCAAATCTAGAGGCTCTGCCACCAGGTTTTATTTGTCCTTTCACACACTTGCACACACTGCTGCTAATTCACTCCACCTTAGGCAGTGATGGAGGAAGCTGTTTTTGCTGTGATGCCATCTCAAGAGATAGTTCCATGATGTGATCAAGAGTAAGCTAGAATGCATGAGGTAACTTTATTTGAGCAATACTATTGAAGTTCATTCTGAAAGTTGTGGGTAAAAAAACCCAGAAATGTTCTATTTTGCAAACATCTAATCAACATTTCATTTTTGACTACTGTAATCTTTGCTATATCATTAACAGACATTAAGAAATACAGAGGTATATCTCATTTTATTTCAGTATTTGAAGTGATCCAGCCTACCATCCTAGGGACACAGGAAGTTAATAGGAGAAAAAGAGGAGTCTAGCATCATGTAGACATCAAGGGCCTTGCTGCCCAATTTTCAGTTCTTTCCTTTGCTATTTCCCCATGTGATCTGTGCAATCCTCTTTTATTTCTTGTTGCTGAGCCTCCTTCCCTTTCCTACCTTTCTTCTCAGCCTGTTTCCCCAACTCACTAGTTTCTCAAAACTTCTACTTGGAAGGATGACACATGAGACTTCTTTCAGCCACTGCCATGATCTCCTTGCTTTATGACCCAGATACATGATGCACTTTGTTAGCCTGCAGGTCACAAACGTTTGTTAGTCACAGAGCAGACTACTGAGAGAAAGTCCTGTGAGCCTCAAACTCACTGTGGAGACTTGCTGGAACTTTTCTTGGTGTCCTGTTTTCCCTTTGGTGAAAGCATCATGGTTTATAGGGTGTATCAAATATGCAGGTTGTCAAGATCCACAGCAGTAATCGAACTCCCATGAAATGATTCTGCACACTGACAGAATGAGACAGCAGAAGTGCAAAGCCCTATGACTTAGGATATATGGCATCCTGCCCACTGACTTCTGTATGTGGTATAGTAACTGGAAAACTGTCACCTGAAGCCTTGGCACAATGTCACCATTTGAACAGAATCANAGGTCTTTCTCCATGGAACTGCTTTCCAGCAGGGCAGCCCCCAACCTGTACAGATGTATCAGAAGAAGAACATAAGTGAATACAGCTGTGTGTTACACAGATTATATCTGCAAGTTCCTTTTTCAGCCTGAAGGTGGTGAAGACATGATGATGAAGTGGTAGAGATATTGTGGGTGGGGACATAAAGATGTTACAACCTAACATCTGCCTTTGTACTTCTTAGGAGCCATCCTTGCACTGCACTAGTAGGTAAACACCAAGCCAAGAGGATCATTTCGAGCCCTCACAGGTACAATATTTCATAGAAAGAGCACTGTAAAGAGGCTTAAAGCAATATTGCTTGTCAGGACCAGTTTCATGTAAAAGTGATATTGGCAGCTATGTTGCAAATGCCATGTCATGCCAAGGTTAAAATGAGTACTCTCACTATCTCCAGGTTCTGACAAGGGGATTCAAGGTTTCCTACCAGGAATGCACAGAGAAATGCACACATTACACACACATGCAAATTGATATTGAAACAAAGGTCAGTGTGAACCCTTGTGAACTACTGTTAATCTCTGAGATTCTCATGGCCCTTATTGTGCATTTTAATATATTGGAAAGATTTTCACTTTTGCAGAACTAATCAGAACACTGACTGGATGCTACACCTAGAGAATCAAAGAGCTTTTATCTCCCTTGATGCTGCAGGCAAAACCTCAGGATAGCCAAATTCAGTCCTGCAGGGTTTTAGTGATTGAAATTCTGTGTTTGCATGCCAATTTTCCAGCTGAGAACTCTTAGAGGTGTCAGAACATAGAGACCTGAAAATGAGCACATTTCTAAATGACCATCAGTGTATAATTAGTCTATTAAAATTGTCAAGATGCTACTTTTGGTTAGTTAAAAGATGTATCAAAATCATTCTATTGTTTAAAAACAGAAGATTTTTTTTTTTTTTTTGGCTCCAAGTAGAAAGCAGGCTGATTCCTCCACCTGTGATTTATGATTATGGGTGTGTTACTATTGACACCCTAAATGGGCTTGCCTATAATTCTGAATTGTTGGTTTCAGCATAACTGCAAGTAAGCCAAGTTAAAGTCAATGATAACAGTGTTGGCATGTGTGAATTTGTGCAAAATGCTAAGCCTTCTGAAAATAATCAGATTCTAGATTGTTCATTGTGAACATTCAAAGATATCTTTTGACTGTACCTCAATCCCCATATGTAAAATGGAGATGATAACATTGCCTTAGCTCACAAGGTTTCTGTAATGATCAGCTCGTTCAGTTTGTACAGAACAGAGGATCAGAACCGTCAGTGCCCTGAAGCTTCAATCTTTTACATCAGACGGTGACCTGGCCTCGGGCAGAACATCATTCATGCCAAGAATCCTTCTTAATTGGTGGCCATGTAACACTGACATGTTGAGCTAGTTGCACCGTGAGACAATGTACCCTGAGACATTTACATTCTCAGATAAGAAAATATGTTGCAATGTAGAGAATTCTTGGGTTTTACATCAACAATTGCATTTTGATTATGATTTTTAAATTTAAAAAACATAATTTTGAATGAGCAAATCTCACATTCACAAAGCTTAGGAAAAGCACACAGTGTTGTAGCAAGCTAGAGGAGTTACCTGATTTGAATTCTTAAGTTTCTTTTATTTTTTTCTTTTCCCCATAGTTTTTAATAGATAAACAGTAAGAATAGATGGTTTGCAATCTTCAGCTGTGTGAGGCTTGCTCTATATGCATGGCATAGTTTTCCCATTAAAAATTTTGTTTTTAATGGAAAAAAATGTACTTGTCAAAAACAATACATACAAAATTTCCAAAGAAGGACAGCCCCAGAAGTCCCAAATCTGCAGTGCTTGTTTGTATGAGTTTTATTTTTGTAAAACTTTTCGTTTCCCCCTATCCAACTTGTACAAACTCTTTGCATATTTTTTTAATACACATGAATAAAAGATATTCCTTCAGACTGATGTAGTACATAGGCTTTCCAGATCAAATGTTTTCCTTCTCCAGGTGAAATGTGGAAATGAGAGATAGTGTTGTCATTATACTGTATTATTTGTTTGTTTGAACAAATATGGCCACAGCAATCATTTTCATCGATTTTCTAAGAATAACAGGGTGGGTTTTTTTAACAAAAATCAATAAATGCAAATTTTTCCATAAAGCCTTCAGTGAAAAATATTCCTCCCTCCAACTCATGTATATTAAAGTGCACAGAATATGCTGACTAGCATAATGCAATAAAAGTGATTACTGGGAGGCAGTGGAGGTGATTAAATATCACATAGTAGTCAGAGTTACCTGAAAATATTATGCATCCAACACTCAAGAGAGCAAAAAAGCCCCAAACCGTTGCAACAAACAAGTTCTTCAGAAGTTTGCAGTTCCTAGCCAGCCATCCTGTTCTATACATGGCTGTGTGGATGGGGTTTTAATGCATGCATGACAAAAGCAGGCATTGTCTTGTACAATGTGAAAAAGTTCATCATTAGAAGATAGGGAGCTGAATGTCCACTGTAACACATATTTTGACAAAGAAGGTTTAGTTCTCCTGAGAAAACAACATAGGCAAAGAATCTGCCTGTTTACAACTGACGTGGTTAAATATTGAGGAGTTTGTTCACCTGGTTGCTGAGCAAACTAGAGAATTTACTGTCAGTGCTGGGGAGACTAGTCTCTCACTTGATGACTAACTGAGCCATATATTTCTAAGTCCAAAATACACTAATGATTTAAAGCTGGGAAAACCCATCTATTAGTCATTTTCAAACTCCCTCAAGGTATTGAAAGTATGGAACCTATTATTTGCATTGGAGAGAAGTTAAGTCTTAGCGAAGAATATCTTCCTAATGGCATGAAACTTTAACAAATACGAGATCCTTTGGTTTTCTTACTAAGTTTTTTGTCAATATGGATGAAATCTGAGGAGGGAATATGAGTAATGAGCCACAGATCAGAAAAATCCCCACAGATACCCTTCTATTCATTAGAAAACACATTCTCTGTTGAAAATGTACATACTGGAGTTGATTCTTTTTGCTGGACTTCTTCACATCTTCTGTCCCGCTGTAGTGACAGACTGCATCTCTTTGTCCCATTGTAGACCCTGACTTTTAATGCACTACCAGCTTGCCAATCATGTTGTGGGATTTTGGGTTTTTTTGGTTTTGTTTTTTTTCTAAAACTATCTAAACCTTAATTTATTCCAGATCTTCCTTTAAATTATAAGAATGAGAAAAGTAACATAAACAATGGGTCTGTTCTCTGGAGTATTTGAACAACTCCAGCTCCACATCAGCTTCAGTGGAAATTCTGAGTTCTCAGCTCACCTTCCCTAAGACCTGACTTTTGATTATTCCTCAAGTTATTGTATTTAGTCTAGGCCACTGATCTCTTCTATTTCTTTGCCATAAATACTTTTCGATTTGACTGAAGCTGTCTGCTTTTTCTTTTTCTTATACCCTACAAATTGACTAATTTGATTGAGACTTGCATATGTAATATTTTTCTACATAGTTTTATGCTTCATGGAGCCCTGAACAAATGTATAGATCAGACTTGTTCTCATAAAGATGTAGGCTTCCAGCTGTCTAAGCACAAAAGCATATGCTTAACTTAAGTCACACTACCCAAGTCGATAGAGCTCTACACTGTTGCTGAGCCCTGTAGACCTGTGTCCATCCAGGCATGTCTGAGTAACCCTCTGTCTCCTCATGCTCATCTTCCTTTGGGATCCACAGACCCACATTTAAATTCCCTCGAGGAAGGAGCACAGCTGTAGCCTGGTACTCTAGGTATTTCTCAGAGAAAGAAAAGTTGTATGGTGCTCCAAAAACTGTTTATGCATTCTATCAGGTACTTTTTTTTTTTAAATCTGCATTTTAAAAACTTCCCTGAAACCAGAATCCTCATGTCAGATACTTACAATATCTCGTGAGAAAAAAAATACTGATGAAGGATTGAATGAGATCATATTTTGATTGAAAGATTCAGACAAATTGCAAAAGCATGCAAGATTAGTAAAATCATTCTACTGGTGTCTATTCACTAAATTATGTAGATTTTGGATTTCTATGGGGAAAAATCACATTTGATCTTCCCTTAAAAATTATGTAACATGCTAAACAAAAACATCGTCTTAAAGCATCCACTCTCAGAAAAGTATTTTAAATGCTTTATAATCTAAACTATGAGGAACATTCTGAAACTCCAATGTATATCACAGGATACAAGTAACTTGGCACAGCTCCTCCTTACATATTAAAAAAAACCCCAAACATGTTTTCAGAAATTATTGCTTAGCTGTTGGGGTTTTTTAATCTCTACCATATAGATACATTTTCTAAGCCTTATTATTATTACTGATGTTATTATTAATATTACCTCATCACCCAAAAACCCCACCAAAAACATAACCAAAAAAAACCTCTAAATGACATGAAAATTTAGCACTAGATTTTTCTAGAACTTTTCTTCATAGTCTCCATACTATTGTCTTTCATCTGAAAATAAAAAATAATCTGAAATATTTTTACACAAATAAACCTGACCTTCACTCCATTAAAACAATGCCTTGTGGAGGCCACGTTCAAGTACAGTGAGACTGTTTTTCTCATTTATTTTAATAGGATGATAGCTTTAAATAATAGAGCCTGTCTCTTCTTCCACTGAACTCAATGGTAAATCTCTTACTCATTTCAATGGGAAATGACCTAGGTCAGGTGAATGGAAAATGCACACAGTGTGTTCAAACTATTGTTTCTGCTAAATTCAAAGATTTTGCATTTATTGGTTATCCAAAACACAACCTGAGAAGACTATCTCAGTGTACATGTGGACCATTTTGGGAAGAAAGAAGCTTAGCTGAGAAGGTGAAGCGATGAACCTGACGTATTGCACCAGTGTGACTGGAGCAGATGACAGCCATTCACTCAGATGGAAAAAGAGGACATGCACATCCTCTATCTTAGCTGACCACAACAATAATGAATTCTGCTTGGCTGCTTAGCAGGCCTGAGAGTAGCAGTCCTAGAAGTCTGAGTCATGGATAAAACTAGTGTACCTAAGCAAGGTTATAGTTTGTGTGACCTCTGGATTTGAAAATAATGTCAGAACTAAAGTCATATAAACTCAGAACTGAATGGCAGCTTGAGAAAAAAAAAAAAATTCTGAGATAAACTTTGATAGATGAAGCCAGGTGAAAAGGACTTTTTTGAATATTTTACGTTTTACTCATTGTTTTTTAATAAGACAGCACAAACAAAAACTGAAAGTCACTACATTATTGGAAGAAATTATACAATAAAGACAGAATTCCAGATGTCTCACTATAAAAGATGAAGAACATAATGCTGATAATTCTTGTATCAGAAGGATGAAGCCACACTTTGGTATTTCTCTTGAAATATTTTTTAATTTTGTTTTTGCAGTTTCCAAGACTAAATTCAGATCTGAGGTATTTGCCATTTTAATAATGACTTCAGAGCATTATGTCTTTTCATTGTAAAATCAAGTAAACCCCTAACATTCATACCCACTTTGCTACAAATCATCCCACAGAAAACAAACATATTTTTTCTCCTGAAAAGTGACACTTCTAGCAGGCCAAGCTACAAGCATAGCTAGATATAGCAACTTTGAACATTTGTTTGCATTTATTCACATTCAGAAGTGCTGGACACAGACCGTGCTTAATACAGAAGCTCAACAACCTTGTTAGCCCTGCCCTGTGTCTGATCTGACTCACATTCCTGAGATTTAGGAGAAAAATACTTTTCAACCATATGAGTACAAAGTCACGTTGGGAATCTTGACGTAACAATGCAAAGTTGTTTATATTGAAATATGGAGATAAAAAAAGACAGCTCCAGTCCAGCTTTGTTATCAAGGTAATGAGAGTGTGAGCAACTAGACTGAATGACAACAAAGTTAAAAAATTACTCCAAATCCTTCACACTGCCAAAAGTTCTATCCCACTTGTGAAGACATGTCCACGCTCTGTGTCCAAGCTACCTATAATAAAAAATGAACAGTCTTAGATTCATGTATGCAGAATCTGTCTCCAAGACTGACCATTAGTTAGCACTGACCTTTGGAGCAGATCTGAAGTCATATCATAATCTAGAGGGCAAAAAATACTGCTGAGTGGATAAATCGAAAATCTACAATCTAGGCACTTCTCATCAGAAGTTCAAACAGATCTGGAAAAGTTGCAGAAGGTTGTGAGTTCTATCCAAATGTCTACTGAACTCCTCACAAAGAGAATGCTTGGCAGACAAGCCTAACTTAGGATGTTTTGAAAGTTCTGTCATTCATATAATTTTAAAATCATCAGTTACTAATTTTTACATCAGTTCTCTGGGTTTCATTCAAGAATACAAAACATCAATGGTTTTATATTTCTCTAAATAAGGTAATGGTGTGCTAGATAACCACAGAAATAGGGCAGCTCTTGTCTTTCTGTGCCATAATGTGACTGATCCAGAATGTAAGATGAAGTGTGCTGCAAAATGATCACAATCTTCTCAAACAAATTACTTGGAATCAGCTTGTCTACTAAACAGAACAGTAAAGGAAATCTCAACATTTATGAGGATTTAGTGTAGTCTGAAATCCTTTCGAGGCAAAAGGAAAGATTCCTGTGAGTCTGAATGGATTGCGAACTGATTTTAAAATCAATGGATCATCAGTACAGGTGAGAACATCATAAGGTAAAGCTACCTTGTGTGAATAGGCATACACTGAAATTAATCAAAAATAGAGCAGGGTATATGACAAAGTATGATTGATGACTTAAGACAGAAAATTTGCTTTTGGTAGAGAGTGGAATTTGGAGAAATGTTCAACCAGCATAATTGTATATGTTTGGTGGATGAAGTGAATGATATTTTACAAAACACAAGTTTTGGAGAAAAAAATAAAGCCACGCATCATTTTCAAAGAAAAAATATTATTAAGAAATTGTCAAAATCACTTTATGGTAGCACCACCTAAGGAGTAGCTATCACTACTGGACCAGTAGTAGCCCACCTCCTTTGTGTATGTCACTGTAGTAATCAATAATTTCTGTAGAAATGTACTTTCCACGGGAATTAATATCTAGTCTTTTACTGTAGAATTTCCTGGATAAGTTAAATTACAGTGTCATAATATGTTTTTATTACTTACTCCCACCTTTCCCTCAAAACATGTCAGCACACTTTCCCATAACTGTTAGAAATTGCCATTAATAAGTTTGTGTGTCATCTGGGCTTCACATGAGGTGATCAACATAACAGATAGCTAATGTTTATAAAAGGTTGGGGTTTTAAAGCTCTGTGACATACTTTTTCCAACGTATGTGGGAGTACTCGGTATAAAAAAGAAGTCTGAAAGCTGGCTCTAGGGGGCCTTACCCAATCTTCTTATATATGACTTGTCACACTAACCATCTCTTGCCCCATGGTTTTGTACAGCAAGATTCATTTACTACTGGCCAGAGGTGTATCAGACATTTTATTATTTACAGTGTCAGTCACATCACTGTTGTGAATTATTGCTCACATAGTGCATAGAGTTGGACAGTCAAAAGTGGTTTTGTTGAAAAAAATCCAGCAATATAAATTTAATTCCTCACTTGTATTGGTGTTTCTTCAATTTGATCCTGTTGCTTTGCAAAGAGCCACCTTTATTCAAGCTAATGTACACTCCAAGATGCAACATTTCTGTCCCTGCTAGCAAGCCACAAAGTCAGGCCAACTGCCTAAACACAGAAAACCTCTATGCAAACTTCATGTAATCCATAACAGTCTGAAATTCAAATTAACCCTTGACATGATGTGTCTTGAGAAGAAAGCCAAATACTTGAAGCTCCTCACTGGAGGTTATTTAATAAAATCCCTAAAAGATTCAATATATCAAAAGCCTGTTGGGCAGAGTGATAATAAATAAAGGCAAATTACCTCACTTGAGGTTCTCCCTTTCATGAATTATGAACCATTATCTCTCTAGTGGAACTTACTTGTAGCAGTGATACACAATAGATTGGTTCGTTGCTATCACATATACTTTTAATTATTAAAGATGAAAAGTATGTATGTGCTATGCAGATGCATAAACCCACATGTAAACCAATGAATATGACAAAACTCACAACTTTGCAAGTACCTTGGAAGGTTTAAGGTGAAACAAAAGAAACAAAGAAAAGATGAAGGAATTCAGCAAATCACTGTCAAATCCCAGACCTCTGGTTTCAGCAGTGCAAGTAGGTAATATCAGTTTCTACTGATACTAGGACAGCATTGCCTCTCTAAATACTGCATTATGTGGTCAGTAGCAAAGAAATCTTCATAATGTCCTGTTATAAAGGACACAAAAACTATCTAAAGACTAAGAGAGTCTTCATTTGAGCATGTTTGTGTCTGTTTTCACCAAAGAAAAATATTATCTTCAGTTACGGATTAAAGCAGTCCCATGATTATGAGAAAAAGTTCAATTACTGTGTGACCATCGAAGCAAGAACTATTTGTTAGACTCTCAGTCATTCTCTTTCTGTCCAACACAGTTCAGATCTTTTCTGGATGTGGTTACCTTGTATGTTTCTATAATGGCCTACTTTCATGAATAAAGATTATTGACTATTTGTCATCTGCTTTCTGCTCTTTAACACCTCTGACCTAGATGGCCCAATTCCTAGGGTGCATTTTAAGAAGACTCTCCAGGGCTGAATTACTTAAAGGCTGATGACTTGCAGAAAATATTGATGTATTTTATGAACACAAGGAGAATGTGTTAAGGTTTTAATTTAAGCATGTGAACAACATTTGATTAAATTTCGTTATAACCTTCTGTGGTCTACATGCAATTTTGCCAAGTAGTTATATTATTGAATTAAACATCTCAATTTACCTACACATAGACCTCAGCTCCATGCAAAGGAAAACTAACTGCAGCTAGTAAAGTTCTGAGTGCATGTCAAGGCAAAATCTTTGTGTGAAATACAAAGCAAAGAAATGAGACTCATGAAAGTTAGCCCAGAGGTAGCCTGGGCAGTTTTATGCCACTGGGCATCCTGTAGTAATCTACCTGGACTTCCGCAAAGCATTTGACACCATCTGCCACAACAAGTTCCTGGCAAAGCTGGCAGCTCGTGACTTGGACAGATTCACTCTGAAATGGGTCAAGAACTGGCTGGAGGACCGGGCCCAGACGGTGGTGGTGAATGGTGCCACATCCTGTTGGCAGGCAGTGACTAGTGGTGCTCCCCAGAGATCAGTGCTGGGCCCAGTCCTGTTCAATATTTTTATTGATGATCTGGACCAGGGGATCAAGTCCATCATCAGTAAGTTTGCAGACAACACAAAATTAGGAGCAAGTGTTGATGTGTTGTAGGGTAGGAGGGCTCTGCAGAGGGACCTGGACAAGTGGGAAGCATGGGCAGAGGCCAATGGGATGAGATTTAGCAAGGCTAAGTGAAGGGTTCTACACTTTGGCCACAATAACCCCAAGCAGTGCTGCAGGCTGGAGACAGAGTGGCCAGAGAGCAGCCAGGCAGAAAGTGACTTGGGGGTACTGATAGATAGTAGCTGAAGATGAGCCAGCAGTGTGCCCAGGTGGCCAGGAGAGCCAATGGCATCCTGGCCTGGATCAGGAACNATGAGAGAAACAATCACAAACATAGGAATAAATTCACATGTCCAGTCTGGAAGCAGCCCTAGAAAGTTTCTTGGGGAAGTAGTAGGAACCAAACAAATGTAAATGCAACCAGCTAAAGGGAACATGTTGCTGTCAGCAGAATGTGACAGGAAGGTTATCCTTATTTTGTATTTAAGGCCACAAGTAAAATATAAATGGCATTGCTAATGAACAACAAACAAAGAGAACAAACAAACAAGCCCAAAATAAACTGGAAAAGTGATAAAAGAAGAATAACTGGTGTTCTCCTTGCAGAGTTCAGATAATATTCTGTGCTGCTGCAACACATGGGAGCTGTTCAAATTGTCTGAAAACTATATTAATGTATTACTATCATAAATTAAGACTGAGCAAACCATAGAGACGGGAGAAAATATAGATAAAGCCATAGGTCCTAGCTCTGGAAGGAGTTTAAATGTGACACCTCAGCCTTTGTTTTGTCTCCTTACAGTTTGATTATAGACACTGGGGAAAAGGGACCTTCCACTTCATGTTTCCTTCCTTCCTAGTGGAAAGACAGGAAAAACTTTTCCAAAATGAGGGAATATCCTTTCCTATCCACTTGAAGTTTAAACACTTGTCAGCATTGCTTCCAGGATGATTCCTTTAGAGAGTCCATCACACCAAGTTATTGGTGACTACAGTAATACATATATATATGGTAATATATATATAATGTGCATTAGTATCAACACAGTGAAAACTGGCATCTTTACTCCCTTACTTCACAAATGGATAAATAGGATTACAGAGAAAACCAGTGTGAAGAACTCAGATGAACAGCAACAATCATGCAGCATGGCCTGTTCCCTGAGTCATCTGTCGTGATAGGTCTAAACAGGCCAAATTAGGCTTGTACATGTCCTGGCCTGCCCAGGCATGTTTTCTGCTCTCCCTCCTTCTGTTTTGGGGAGAGCAACCGCGGGAAAAGGGACAAAGGACCTGGCGCCACTAAGTCTGGGGTCTGTGGCCTGCCCAGCAACTGCGGTAAACAAGATGCACACGGTTGCCTTATGCAAGGCCCGTGATCTGCCCAAAAAAGGGTAAAGCAAGCCTATGGCTTCACCCAATATGGCCAGATCTTGGCTAACTGCCATTTGATTGGCTATCTCGTGTCCAAAGGCCCATTAGTCTTCGGGCTGTATTGGATAAAAGGAGCAGGGAACACAGGGTGTNATCCTGGTTAAAACAATGTTAAAAGCTCAAGGCAATCAAGCAAATACATTATTGCATATATTCAGTATACTGAGTATATTGAATTCTATTTCCAGTATCTATCTAAATTTCTGTATAGCTTAATTATCTTAGATGCTCTAAGTTCACATGTCTCAGTTTGCCTAGATGTGGAACACAACAGTCACAAATATGCAGGACTTTCTGCATAAAATGCAAGTCTTTAAGCTAGCCTTGTGAACAGACACCTTGCACTGCATGTGCCATCAGTAGGAGCCAAAATATGAAATGTAAAAACTGTTCTTAGAAGCAAACGCAAATCCTTCTCAAAGGATATCCAGCACAGCCCTTGCTTTATGCATCGAAAGTTAATAGATGAAAAAGGAGCATAGGATCAGAAGAATGCGGTATGATTTTTGTTCGTACTGCTTGCATTGCAGTTTATGAAAATACGAATGCAAAGTATAGCATATGATTCCCTGACTCAGCTTTTTTTTTGGCCAGCAGCATCATGGGGCTGTGCATGGAGTCATACTGTTATGTTAAAATGTAATAAGAGTATACGCATTTTATCAGAGCCTCCTCAACAAACTGTGGCTGTAAAACAATCCTTCTCCAGTTAAGCTGCAGGCTCATTTGAAGAGTTATGTCCGGTTTTCATATATATATGCATTAAAAAAACCCAAACAAACCCAAAACCAGAAACAAACCCCAAAACCGATCCCACAAAAAACCCCAAATGAACAAAAAAAACCAAACAAAAAACCCCCAAACAAACAAAAAATCAAACCAAACAAAAAAAAAAATCAACTATAGAAAGATTTCCAGTTGGCCCGATAAGGGCAAAAGGAGGGAGAAAAAATGGCAACTGAAGTTGGGGTTATGCAGGGAAGTATGGAGTCAGGCAAAAGTACAATGCCGTATGTCATCGATTATCACGTTGATTAAAAGTGAGTTTCTTGTATCCCCCTCATTCCCCCCGCAACAAGCCACTAACCACAACTATTTCATAGTGGGGTTTTTTTTGTTTGTTTTGTTTTGTTTTTCCTTTTCTTTTACCTTAATAATTTCTTACTTACACACAACCACAACTGTTGTGGTCCAGACAGTTTATATTTGCTGTGTTTGAAGAGTAAGATAGAAAACGTCCCACTGTTTTCTACAATATGCCATTGATGCACAGAAAGTCCTCCTGATTTTAACTACTGGGATGCAAAAGCTTTGTTGCCATACAGAGCTAATAACTATGCCAGGCTTTGTTTGAATGCTGAGGGATCGGTGGGCTTTCACCACCTGAGTAGCAGTGCACTGCCTGATGGGTAAGAGCATTCCACATGCTACAGGCATGCAGTTAAAGCACGTTAGCTCTCTGCAAGAAAGATCACAGCTGTGTTGCTCCGTAAGCTCTTGAGGACTTAGAGTAGACATAAAGCAAAGCTTGAAGTGAAAATCAGGAATAACATAAACAATTGCTTTTAAATTCTGTGGTAGGTATAACTTTGGCATATTTTCAATGTTTGTTACACACTTTGAAAAAAAGTTACTGTCAGAGAACTATGTTATCATGAATGCATCAACAGAAATTGTAAATAATAGCTGTGCGATTCAGGGTGGCTTTTTGAATTTGAAACTGACTCTCACTGCTTGTTTATATATCTTCTGAGGCACTTTACTGCCTTTGAAAAGCTGGTCTTGGTCTTAAAATCCATGTAGTTTCTAGTAAGGGCAAAGAATCTGAACCTGAAAATTAATGATCATAATAAGTTTCATTATATATATAGCTCAATGATTCAGGCAGAATCCTATGTGGTTCAAAAGACAAAGAGTGCAAGTGAGACACTCAAAGAGAATAATCCCTCACAACATTTCAGAAAGATCAAAGGATTCTAGTGTAATATTTTCTTAACTTCATCCATGTAGCAAATGGTAATGGGAAAGAGAAAGTGGACAATTCTCAGGAGAAGGAAGACATCGTACTCCCCAGTGCACAGCAGAATAAGCCACTTCTTGCTTAGCTTTCCAGATGATGAGACCACACAGATTCTGAGAAGAACAAAGCCAGCTATGTCTAGTTCCTTGAATATCTTCGTATTCTGTACATCCATGCCTAAATTGAGGAATGATTCTATCATACAAGAAGTGATCAGTGTCAAGGAACATTAAATCTGTCCAGATTATATATCAAGTGATTGAAACAGAATATTTATATTCTTTGTTACAAAGAAATAAAAAATCTTCTACAGTACTGGACAAAAGAAGTTATGATATTAAATAAAGAGTTCCATTTGGGATGTGAACGATTAGAGAATTTTAAATTCGTACCAGTCCAGAAAACAAAGAGTTAGGAATATATCAAGATTTTTATATGAAGGTTGCAAATGCTGAGTGATTTTGTGGTGAAAAAATAAATAGCAGAAGGGATTTAATTAGAGCATTTAAGATCATGAAGGGTAGAGTGAAAAACTAGCCTGTCCATCTTTTTAACAGTGTCTCAGAACAGCAGAACAACAGGAGGGTCACTTGAAGTTAATGACAGGTAAATGTAAAACAAAAGAGAAAGAGTAATACTTCACACAGCATGTAATCAGCTTGTGGGATTTCTGTCATGGAGGGTCACTGGATCAAATACTTCAGCTGAATTTTAAAAAGGGGAAGGTAATTTTATGACCAAGATGATAATTTTATGAACAATGGTATTTATGTTTGTTAAGATAGGAATCATTAAAATTCACATGGCCAGGCACAAGACTGTTACCAGGAAGGAATTCACACTACCACACTCAGTATCCACTCTGGACTTCTCCTACATGCCACAGCTGTCGAAGGCTATTTTTCTGATTCAGTCACTACTGTTTGTGACATTGGTTGAATGTCATCCCCGGAGAAGGAAATTGTCCACTGTCATGCAGAGACCTGAAAACTGGACTACTGAGTGCATCACGAGCCAGGTATTATACAGTTACAAATCTCTGTAGCTTTGAGCATACTATGAGCCAGATGTAGCTCAGGTTCACATCATTCAAGAAGGTCTATCACTGAAATCTGTATAGAGTTAATCAAAGAAAATTCCATGTAGTCTCACTGCAGAAGATAGACATCTTCCTAAAGTAAATGCTTCAACTGAGCTAAAGATGATTGCACATTGTTTTCTTACTTAGAGAGCAAGGGAAAGTAACTTCTACTGGTTTAAGAATTATGGAATGAAGTGTTATGGATCATGTGACAACATGGTCTGAATAGACTATCATAATGCACACTCTATGAACGATTAGTGTTTCTCTCCTATTGTATTTTGATCACATCAGCCTTCTTAAAAAGGACTTTTCACTGGCACACGATTATTCCAGGTGAGCTGATGGGGAAACAAGTGGGGATGGTTCATGTAAGTCACCTAAATTTCATTTATCACATCTGATGTAGGTTTGGGAGTTACCCGCCCCCCCAAACTTTGTAAAATGACCCAGGCTAAAACTCAGTCGGCTGGAAGTTTAGATGAAGCTATATTTACAGCTCAGCACAATATACAAGCAGATATATATATACTATATACAGGAATATTTACAGAAATATACAAGGTAAAGGTAATACAGAAACACAACACCCCTCCCAGAAATCAGAGACCCCAGGAGGGGCTCCCAACCACCCTTCCACCTTCTCCCCACCCCTATACCTTACCCCAAGGTTT